>BPLR01013945.1:0-18527 GCA_021605095.1 Caerostris extrusa
CCCCTGTTGGTACTCCGTAATCGGTACGCCAGTTGCCAGTTACTTGTCTTCAAGTTACACGCGCCCCTGGGTAATGTAAAGTGAGTAACGTCTGTGCAGCGCTTGCCTCAAGGCATCCAAGACCAAGCTGTCTAATTGTTTGCCAGCTGCATTAGAAAGAAAAAAAAAAAATATCTCACGTCCAGAAAATCATCAGTGCTATGTTTGCTTGCTCTTGTATATGCGAACAAACGTTTTTAACTGTGAACCATAGAAAGAATTATTTCAGAAGTAGACTGACAGATGAGCCTTTAGCCTCGTTCCTTAGAATCAGTCCATCTTACTTCGAACCTCACTGTAAGGAACTTTTCAAAAATGAAATCGCAATTTCATTCATCTCATTAACATATTTGAATTCTAATACTTGTACAATGCTTTTAAAATTTTAGAAAAATTTATCTTGGCCCACTGACCGAAAAAGTTTGCCCATCTCTGGTTTATGCCATAAATTTCCTTTTTTTTTGTGTGGGTTTCTGTTAAGAATTTAATCTGTACCAAGGGGAAAAAAAAAAAGATGTGTCAAAAGTTAGGAAAATGGTAAATATTATTCATGAAATAAGTTCTTAACTGAAAAGAAATTTTAAGACGTCTGAATAATTTTCTCTAA
Organism: Caerostris extrusa; assembly: GCA_021605095.1. NCBI lineage: Eukaryota > Metazoa > Arthropoda > Arachnida > Araneae > Araneidae > Caerostris > Caerostris extrusa. The sequence goes on from BPLR01013945.1 coordinate 647, forward strand.
GAAATCTAAATTATTAATTACCTTCGATTTTTTTCCCGAAAATAAATAGAGGTTGATGATGTTTTCTTTAATTCTTCCTCAAATCTGAGAGATAGAAAACATTTCCTAGCATATGTTTTTACATACAAATGTTTTTCTCAAAGTCTATGAATTTCAATACCAGAGATTATAGAGTAACTGGGGCCTGATAACAGAGTGCTAACGATCTGGCGCTCGGTACCTAGGCTTTGAGTCGAATCGACTCTCGGTGGTGTCATGGATGTTTGCAGTGGCTCAGAATCCAGTTTAAACAGTGTCCCGGTCTAATAGGATTATAAAGCGTTGTGGGGGTGATGTGACTCGCGTCCATAGCCTATCTTGAACCCACACGTGCCCCCTGGGTAGCGCTATGTGAGTAACAGCGGTGCAACCCTTGCTGATGACAAAGATCAAAGGTCCCTGTATCGCCAGCTGCATCAGAATGACAACAGATTTGAGTAACATGTAAACGAAGCGTAAAACTGATCTGATTCCAAAAATACTGATAGAATGAGGTTTATGTAGGCTTATGGTTAAAGGTTTGATTTGTCGCTCTACGGTCATCTTGTGCACACGAGGGCTAAACAGACAGGGACCTACAGTTTAAAGTGGATTCCGAACACTACAAACAAACATGGCACCGCCGGGACTCGGTAACCCGAAACCTGGGGTACCGAGCGCCAATACGTGCTAGCCACTCGGCCATTCAGGCCCCTTATGGTTAAAGGAAACAATTGGAAATAAAAAGAGGGAAAATGATAGCCAAGAAAAAAATAGCTTTCATATTATACAGTGCTGCAAATTACAAAGCAGAGCAGTGTACCTTGTTTACTCTTTAATAAACATTGCAAAATTTTAAACTTTTGCACAGAAGTGCATTTTTTATTTGTATTACAGCGTTTTGAAAAAAAAAATCATGTAATACAATTTTGAATATTTTATTTTTAAATTTAGTATTAAATTTATATAATGCAAAAATATAGATCACAATAGAATTAGTATAGACTCATTTGTAAAATGGCCATGAATTATTTTCTTTAAAAACACATTAAAGAAAACCACATAATATAAATATATTTTATATTTAACATGGCAGAATCTTTTAAGAGGTATATTTCGTTAATGTCCATTGCTCTTTTTACGCATGCAATTCATTAGTGTGTAAAATTGATTTGTAAATTTAAAAGAAATTGATTTAGTAACAAAAAGTGTTTTTTTTATTGAAAATAACACAATTCCTCATTGTAAATTTCGTAGAGAAAAAAAGATATATTCATTCTTTTTTTAAATTTTTCCTTATTTCTTAAATTTGATAATGAGTGAAAGTATAGTCAAAAAAAAGAGACATGGACACACAAGTATTCGTATTATCAAATGTCACGATAAAAACTTATATTGATAAATGAGGCATTCCCAATTTCTATCAGTTTAAAACACACACATATATATTCATGAAAAGTTACCGGAATATAAAAAAAAATGTCTCATAATAAGCATGAAAAATATAACGGAAATAAAACGAAAGTGTTTAAAAAATTGAGATTAAAAATAATACATTATAAAAAAAAAAAAATAATAATATCAACGAAAATTATGCATAGAAATAGCATCAAATGAAATATATATATATACATTCAAGAGCCAAAACGTTATGACCCCTGTCAATAACGAGTTGGTCCACCTTGGCGCGCAACACAGCTTCAATCCGCCTTGGCATGGATTAATACCAGTTGAATACCACTTCCACCTGATCACGAGCCTGCCACGTTATCCAGGTGAGTTCATTGCAAAATGTAGGGGGGTCATAATGTTTTGGCTCTTGAGTGTATATGTGTGTGTGTGTATACAAACCAAAAAAAAAAGGAAAAACAAATTATATAATGGAAAAGTTTATTTTAATAGAATTCTTCAGAGAACTATTTTTTAAGCGGAAACACATAACCACTCAGATATTTTACAATCAAACAACTACGTCATCTAAGGAACTTTTATTTTTGTGCGTAGACATCTGGTACGAGAAGTACACAACAACATCAAACTTGACACTGTAAACAACCTTTGTTCAGTAAGCAATTGTCAAATGTCTCGGATATCGCCAAACAAATCCCACCAAAAAAGTGAATAAATATGAATAATAATCAGATTTTTACATACCTTGATGAATTTCCAGTATTTGAATGTTAAAATTGGAGTTTCAGTCATACGAAACACACAATCACGGTTGTTTGAACGGACACAAAGATCTGTCAACACTCTCTCGTTGCCAAACCTAGTCCCTAGAACTCCCTAGACAGAAGAAGGCCTGCCCCTAACCACCACGGTTAAAACTCGTTTGGTCACCCCCGGGTGTTTCACTTGGCTCCAGTGCGTCAGAACTTGTTTTTATTTCCCTTTCTAGCATGACGAAAACACGTAGAAGAATGAATCCGCCAACTTCCGGGTTCTTTTAGTTGTTCACAAATGTTGTTAAGTTGCTGGTGGTTCAAAATAAATCAGCTCTCTTGAATTAATTCCTGACCATTTTATGACACATACTAGGAATAATTGAAACTTTGTACAATATTTACAAATTGATAGTAATACCACACATTTCAATCTCTAATGCCATAAAAATTAATTTCTATCAAAAACCTCTCACACTTCTAAGATTACCTCTCTCTCTCTCTCTCGCTATCCAAGCACGCTCTCAAACTCGCACTTCTTTCTCCCAATTAACTTGGCGTCGCAGCGCCCTCTAACGATCATTCATTCATCTTTTTCCACACCACATGCGAGGTACATTCTGTAAAGATGGAGAAAACAATTCATTTTCAGGAATGGTGTTAACTGTTAAATTTGTGAATAATTTTAACTCCCATTAATTTGAAGTACTTTTATAAGTTATGCATCATTGCTATTGTTATTGCAGATTATTACGGAGATCTTTTGTCCGCGTAGCGGACACTAGCTCCTTCTTTGTAAAATGTTGAAACATAGCGGTGGTCTCATGCCCTTTGAGTTAATAAGCAAAACAGATAATTAAATGCAATTTTTTTAAAAAGAGAATTATTTATTTAATAAAATTATAAAATGAAAAATTTCAAAAATGTAGATGTTGATGAAATCAGTTGCATGTAATAACCCAGAACGAGCAAAAGTCAAATTAGGAGAAAAATAGCTTAGGAGAAAAGCGAAACCTTTTATAAGTTATGCATATGAATGATATATAAAATTAACCGAGTTTATTTGAGTTGTAACTTAGAATATGTTAATTAGGCGACGTAATAGGTAACATGAGGTAATTTAATTTAATTTAATTTTTTTTGTATAAATTAATCGTATTTCATTCTTATTCATGCAGAAAATTAAAAATCAATTCAAAATATAGGATTAAAATAATAATAGTAAATACAAAATAATAAAAGTACATCAAAGTAAGTACAATAAATAGTACATTTTTGTAATGTTCCTTTTCCTTAAAATTTACGTAAAAAATTTTATTTAAAAAAAAATTTCTTGACAGAAATTTAACAATCGTAATAAATACGCTAATAAAATAAAAATTTAAATATTAATTATGAATAATACCACAAAAAATTCATTAAATAAAATTGATTAAACAAATAAAAATTTGAGCATGTTGTAGCATTTTTTCTCACGGAAAGAGTTTTGTCATTTTATTCCCAGAAGAGTTATTCTTTGAAAAGTTCATACTAATAACATATTTGAAAGCAGACAAGCAGTGTTGGGAATAGTTGCATTACATGCAATTTGCGGGGAACAACCTATCCGATTAGTCTAGAAATTTGTTTAAATGTCAGACCATATATTACAAAAGACAAAATTAAGATTATTATTTTGTCTTCTGTAATATCTTTTTTTAATTAGAAATGAAGAAAAATATTACAAAAGACAAAATAATAATCTTAATAATTTACCAACAATTAAAGTTTTTTTTTTTCCGAGAATACTGCATTTTCAAAATTGTCGTTTAAACAAATATTATTTTCAATATTGTAGCATTTTTTCCACTAGAAGAGATATAGCATTTCTTCTCCTAGGGGCACGGAATGTATATTCTTTAACAAGTGCATAATACAACCCAACACTCAAATTTGGCAGCATACAAGCTGCCAAATTAGGTGAATGGGTTTGAGTAATTATATTACATACAATAAGTGTTTTGTACTTATGGGAACAACCTATCACACAAATCTGACAGCAGATATTCCGTGTCATATATAATGAGACTCATAAAAATTAACGAATGTTTGTGGACCTTCCAGTTCAAACAACAAACGGACTATACCGTGAGTTGTTCCATCGTGATGGGTGATAGACACGGGCTAAGAAATGAGCATTCTAACGGGAAGTGAAGGAACCAAGCCCTTGACGGATTTTCTCAAAAGGAGATTTTCGGTGCAGAAGAGAGAGTTCTGCGACGAGTCGACCAGAAGTGTTGTTTTTTGTTTAATTGAAATAAATTCAACAGGCCGTACTTTCCGCCTATTTACAAAGTGGGCCCCTCATAGTTTCGCATATCACGCAGTGTGATAATTAAGGTCTGCCACAGACTCAGTGTATTAGATTCGACGTAGACTTGAGCGAGAACTCTGAAAATCTCTGACCTTGCAGTGAACTGTACTTGTGATTGAATCGTGCATTTGTGATCAAATTTATAATTATAATTTTCATTTCTTTGTATAATAACTCAGAGTTCTGTTGGGATGAGTTATTCCATCGCATTTATGTTTATTCTTACATTTACGACATTATATTTTCATTGAGAGTCAAATGGAATACGAAAAGGAAAAGTACCCCTATATAAAATAAATATTTCGAAGGCAAAATAAATTTTAGTTTAAGTGTTCAGTGAATGATTTCGTTTCCACATCACCCAGGAGGTAGAAATCTCGATGCGCTTTTTTTTAGGGAGGTGTCGCCAGGAGCCCTAATCCTCTTTTTCGAAAAAGGTACAATATTTTCTTTAGATCAATATAAATTATTTTTTATTTGGCTGGTATGTGAAATTGAAGAAATTTAAATAATATTTTAATACTTTTTCATCCAATTTGGAAATGCAGTTCGATTGTTTTTGTATTGTTGGAGGAGCTGTTCATAGTTCATTTTATTAAACATTTCTTTGAAAATTGCTGTTCTTTCATTAATCTCAACGACGGACAAACGCTTTGACAGCATCCCACGAGTCGAAGTGGGTTTAAGAGAGTCTGCAATAACCCCGGTGATCAAGAGGGTGAAAATGGGTTGCAGACGAATACAAATCATGAAGAGGTGAAAGTACAGGATCAGCAAAATGAATCCATATCCAAGCAGTTCAACTTCCAAAAGGATCTCTCGGATTCCATTCTGTAGCCGGAATCCCTTCGCCTTCTTGCCAACAAATCCGATCAGCAAGACCACACCGGTGACGTCGAAAACGTTCAACTCAAATCAACTCATCAGAAACATCACCGACAAAACAGTGAAGCTCGCCTTCCCAACCAGCGCTTGCCGCCTTCAATGAAACTCATCCTTAATCCGTTTCAAATATCCAAAATAAATCAGTGCACCTCTTTCTACTTCCGAAGAGATGATAAAGTCACTGTAACACACAAGTTCTTCGCTTTTTTTTTGCAGAAAAAATCAATCTGTATAATCGCAATCAAAATAATCACTGTTCGCTCAAATGGTCACGAACAAAATGTGAGAAGCAACAGAGAGTACGAGAAATAATGTGTGTATCCTAACAATGTGTTTTGTTTTTGCATTGTTTACGTACTTGATAATAATAAAATATAATGCATTGTTATGGAATACATTGTTAAAATATTTTCTTATTGTTGCCTGAATATTAATGTATAGGATATATACCTTGTAGCATTAAAAAAATATTCGTAAAAAAATAGCATTGGAATTTAAAATGAAAATGTTAAATTTACTTACATATCAGCTGTAAAATTTCGTGAAATCATATTTCCGATTTCTTCGTTTTCAGTGAACAGTTTTGTCGATTTCAATGAAATTGCATGTTAAAAGTAACTTGCAGATAATCATAGATGAATATGTTATTTAAAAAAAAAAAAAAAAAAACTTTTAAGAGTTTGAGCTTGATTTCATTGTTCACTTCAAAACGTCAATTCCCCTCCTTATTATCTAGGTTTAATTAAAAGTTCATATTCTTCGGAAGACAAAAAAACATGCAAGGTATTACAAAAGTTAGAGTCAGCGGCATATAGTTCGAAGACTTGTTTGACTATTTAAATCATCAAGAATACTATATCAAGAGAATATCCATGTAAATCTTGTACTGAATCTTCTAATGAATCCATATAAATCTTGTACTGAATCTTCTAATGAGTCCATATAAATCTTGCACTGAATCTTCTTATGAGTCCATATAAATCTTGCACTGAATCTTCAAATGAGTCCATATAAATCTTGTACTGAATATTCTAATGAGTCCATATAAATCTTGCACTGAATATTCTAATGAGTCCATATAAATTTTGCACTGAATCTTCTAATTATTCCATATAAATCTTGAATATTCTAATTATTTTATTCACAACTCATGCCAAGTAGATAGCAGATGTTATTTAGTATATCATGCCAAGTTTTGTCGCCATTAAAATATACCAAAAATGTTCTTCATACTGCTAGAAGTTTATGCAACACAACCAAACGCATGTTGTCCAAATGTTGCTCATAGTATTTCATTTCTGTGATCAACAATTCGTAGATGGGCATTTTTAACATTATCAATGCAGTGCGTAATACATCCCGACAAAATATATATCGCTTAATTATTTTAAATTTGAAAGATTTAATTTATCACGTAAAACATGCACGTTTTTAAACCATCGTGAAAATAGGAAAGGGGAAAAGAATAATAAAATTTTCAATTTCTTTTTTAAAAATAAATTTAAACGTATATTTAGCATTTAAATGGGATTATAAATCAATAAATTATTATATTTTAAATTTCATTTAAAAATTTTTTTTTTTGTGGAGTTATCATAATTTAATTTTCAAGCCGGAGAAATTTGCATTGATATTTTATAATTGCCTTTTTCGAAATAACTTCTTTGAAACTATCCAAGTAAAAATGTATTTAAACTTGTTGAAATATGTTAATGCTTATATTATAAGTTTCAATTATTAGTTCTTATTTAAATAAAAACGTTACTATTTATCAATATTTGTAAGTAATGAATAAATTATTATATTTTTGACTTGGGTTTGAAAAAAAAAAAAAAATATAACAACTGATTTTAATTTATTTTATTATTCTAAGAATCTTGAATGGAGAATCTTGTCCCTGTCATATCCTTTTTCAAATTGTTCACGTAAGGGAAACACATTTAAAAACATTAAAAATGAGATAGTGTATGCAGTACAAGTTTCAAATGTTTTTCTTTAAGTAAAATACTTTTCATCAATGTTTGAAAGTTTTTGCTAATTATTTGATCTCAATAGTTATGATGAGGTCTGATGGCCGAGTGGTTAGTGTTCTAGCACTCGGTAAGACAGATTTTGGGTTTGAGTCCTGGTAGTTCGGAATCCATTTTAAACAGTAGATCCCAGTCTAATAGGATCGTAGAACGCTGTGGTGGTAGTGTAACTCACGTCCGTAGCCTATCTTCCAGCTACACGTGCCCCCTGAATAGTGCTAAATACGTAACAGAGGTGCAGCCCTTGCTGACGGCATAAAGATGAACTGCCTCTGTATTGCCAGCGGCATTAGAACAACAACAAGTTATGATTTTAGTATACTTGTCTTATTTCGGTTTTAAAGTCGTTTTGGTACTTTCTTTGTAGTACCGCAATTTTGATCGAACTAATGTTCGGACCCAACTATGGGCTGATGTTTGATCCTCCTCCTCGAAATGTCTCCAAGTTCGAATCCTGGATGGGACCTTGGTATTTGTGAGGGGTTCAGAATACACTATAACTGTAGGTCCCGATCTGTTCAGTCCTCGTGTGCGCAAGATGATCGTAGAGCGACAAACCAAACCACTCCTCCTCGAAATCAACAGAAGGATACTATGTTCTATAAATCAAACGTGCCTATTCCCACCGTAGTCTTGTACCTGCACCAAACATTTAATTAAAATTATGGCCAAATCGCAAAATAAAGGCCGTTGGGATTTGGCAACTTTTTTCATGACGCCAGCTGGGCGATAAGTGGCCAAATGTGGTACCCGGGTTTCTCGTACTACTACTACACCACATCACTGTGCCTAGAGCTGAGTTACCCCTTTACAGTTTGGGAATGATGTGGGTAAGAAGTCTGATTAGACTTTGTGACGCTCTACGGTCATTTGACACCGGGACCTACGGCTTAAAGTGAATTCCGAACCCCTACAAACATACATTCGAACTCGAAACCTCTGGTGCAGAGCGCTAGCTACTCGGCCATCAGGTCCCGGGTTCTTGCACTGTGTGCAAATCACTTAACTTACAATCGCAACCCGTTACATGGCGCACTTTGGCGAAAAGTGTTTTTGACGCCCAATAGCAACGGTCCTTTTTCTGCGATTTTACCAACATTAATTAAGGAAACAAACGAAAATTAACTGTTTTGCATTAGAAATTGACAGACAGTAGACAGAACTATATGATCGAGGGCGTGTGATGGCCGAGTGGCTAGCGCTCTGCACCACAGGTTTCAGTTTCGAATACCGATGGTGCCTTGGATGTTTGCAGTGGTTCGGAATCCACTTTAAGCCGCAGGTCCCGGTCTCCTATGACCGCAGAGCCCAATCAGATTTCTTCTCACACACATCATTCCCAAACTGTATAGGGGCAACTCAGCTCTAGGCACAGTGATGTGGTGTGGTGTAGTAGTAGTAGTTGTAGCGCTTTTATGATCACAGCAATTTATATTTCAAGAAATCAGAACATTTTAACCATCACCCAATTCATTTACTGCCTATCATCATCAGTAAGAGCTGCAGAATATGGAGAAGAGGTGCATCAAGTTTCCATTACCCACAGCAGATATCTAAATGTAACTTTTGCTTCAGATGATGCTGAACCATTGATTCAATATTTGGAGGAGAAATTATTGATGAAAATCAACAATTTATCATTTCCGCCTACTGCATGCCAAAGAAGAACAATCGATGCAGATTTCTGTATTGAGATGAGAATGAAAAGTTTTAATTTCATGCTTCAGTAATAACAAGCCGATGACATGCAAAATGTTGCCTAAATTATTAAGCATCCACTAGTTATTTATACTTTGTGTTGTTTTGCTGCTGGCTGGTAAATAGTAATTAGCTGTTCGCTGAAGAAGTGTTTAATTTAAAGAAGAGAAAATTGAAGATTTTGCTTTGTTTGAAAGTTTTGCAATTGAATGCAAAACTGGTGTTCTTCGAACAAAACAAATTGGTTTGTGCCATCAGCAACACGTTCAAACGATTACTTAGTTATAAAATATAATAACTGTATTTGTTGCAGCTGTACGTTTACTTTAGATTCTGAGATATAATTTGCGAGCGAAATTATTAACTGAATTATGTAAATAATCAAAAGTCTAGACCTGGCGATGCTTATATTTATGTATTGTGTGAGCCACGTGTGCAGCACAAAAACTGTATGTTACAGAATTGTTTAATCATCTAGAACAGGGGTCTCCAAACTACGGCCCGCGACAGTGAATAGCTTATTGTTGCTGTAATAAGTTGGATAAAAAAACCACAGAATGATAATAACTTGGTTTTATTGACTTGCTAGGTAAAGCATATTACGCAGAAGCATAACAACTAACAAATAATTGAAATGAATCCCAGTAACATTATAAACTAGTGAACATCCCGCGGTTACCCTCGGTAGTTATGTTGGGGTAAAGAGTATCGCATATGTATGTATAACGATGTTTGGAATGTATATATCCTGAATCAAACATATGATGATTTTTATCCTGAAAATCCCTCAGAAACGGAAAAGCTAAATTAACTAGCGCCATCTGTTAGCAATAAAGGATATTATCTATCTATTTACGCTTTTGACCACTAGATGTCGTCAAGTGTCACGGTCGTATTGATACACAATAGTAATTGAACCAGCGGATTTCGCAAGAGTGTGCTCGCTCAGAGCGCGTACTCGGCGACTGGTCTAGAAATTATACATAATGGCAGAAAACTTAAAACCGGTTTGGCCCTTGGTACTTAATGGATTAAACAGTATGGCCCCTAAGGCTGGAAAGTTTGGAGACCCCTGGTCTAGAACATAGTTAACGAACATATAATAATGTACAATGATACATATTGCATTACTTTTTATGTAATAAAAATTATTAATATGCAGCTATATCTGCTGAAAGTGTACGTTTAAGTTATAAAAACTGTTGGTAAGTTAAACAAAATAATAAACAGTCTAGACTAATAAAAACGTAACTACAAGATGATTTTTATAGTCTCTTTCGTTCATTAGTTTAGAACTTGTATTTCACATACAAACAGATTTTCTACTACAGTTATTACTGTTTTTAAAACAATAGTAATTTATTGAATTTTTTTTCCCATTTTTATAAATTTTATAATAAAAACAAATTAAGAATTCTATTGTGTTATTTTATATTAATTTAATAGATATTTTAGTGTTCGATACGATATTTGCAGTAGCCAAGTCCAAAGGAAATTAGACCATAAATTTTTTTATTGATTATTAATACTTAAAAACTTTTGTTCACAATAATATGTCGATACTAATGTATTTTCATGCATTTATTAGTAATAGACCTATTTTCATTAATTAGCACAGTTTTAAAATGGAACAATATTGTATAAACGAAAAAAAATTATAATTAAGGATTTTTGTATTCAAGTTAATACATACTGATAAAGGACATAATTTTCAAATATACTATATATTAAAATGAAAACATCGAATAAAATATTTTTTATTAAACTAAAGTTGAATAATTTTACACACCTTAATTTTCATCAAAATCTATCCGAAAACTAAAAAAAAAAATATTAATAATCTTGGTAAAATGGACATACGAAAATGTAGCCGAAAGAAAAACATCAGTGATCCACGCCTTTGTTTTCTAGTGCAAATGTTACAACAACAAATAAAGAAATACAATATGTCAGCTGCATCTGCTGAAACTGTACGTTCACATTGTAGAGCGTATGGCTGACAACCCTACTCCGTAAAAAGAAGACATCTCATGTTTCGAAATCTACCAAACGGCCCACATTAGGGCTGCTGCGCCAATCATGATGATGAAAAGAGTAATATAGTAAACACATTCAAAACACCAGAAAACAAAGACCGTTTTATTAAAGGTTTCATTATTATTATAGATTATCTTATGACGTAAAACTCAAAATACAGTAGATAAAATATATCAAAATGAACCGGGATTACTGCAAAGAAATGTGTTTCAAAGACGTTCCCATCACAATCTTTACTGTTTCATCAGAATACGGCTGCCATTCACATTTCAACATCCATTGCTTGATATTTGGAAAAAGAAACTGAATTGATGCTATTGTATTTAAATGAATCCCGCGATGTCATTTAAAGCGTCAACTTTACATGATGTTAGTAGGGTGTGCAATTTTGCATAAATAAATCTAATATTTAATAACGAATTTTTATACTAATTATCGTAAGTTGTGATACATTTGAAGATGGCAGAATGTTTTTCGTTCACTTAACGAAGTTTCATAAATAGTTTTGTTATGTATTTCTTATATACTTTAAACAATTGATTCTAAAAAAACATGATAAATTATGATAATTATTCTTTCACATAATGCCAAAGTTGTTTTATGAAAACTGAATTACATTTTAATAGGGGACTTTTATTATTGAAATGAATATTGAGGCCATTTTATTTGTTAAAAACAATATAAATAAATCGATTACCCTATTTTTTAAAAATCGAATTTTCATCAAATTATCATAAAATATGAAATATTTATTTTTTGTTTGCGTATCGAAGATTCATAAATATTTATCTTATGTCATTTAAACATTAAACAAAAAAAAAAAAAAAAAAAAAAAAATAGTGATAAATTTTGATACTGATATTTTCATATAAATCCAAAGTTATTTTATAGAAACTGCATTACATTGAAATAATTGATTTTTAGTGTTGAAATAAATAATGATTTCATTTTATTTGTTAAAATAAAACAGTAAATAAATGGATTACTCTAATATTTAATATCGAATTTTTATACTAATTATCACAAATTATGAAATATTTAAAGATGGCAAAATATTTTTCCTTTACATAACGAAGACTCAAACATTTTTCAAAAGAAACATTTCAATATAAATAATTGTTAAAGAACGAGTATTTCTAAATAAGAATTTAATTTAACTGTTCTTTAAGAATTTAATCGGAATAATATTTATTTAATGCAGTTAAATATGCTTCATTTTGCTCTAAAAGTTAACCCTCTTTTAATTCCATGCATAAGAGAGCCAATTTGTAAAGCATGACAGATCTACTCAAGAAATTGGGACTCATTTTCTATTAAGACTTAATTGCGATTGTATAACAACGTAACAATTAAATTATAAGTTGAAAGTCTAATTAAATGTTAACAAGTTGCCTACTTTTGTAGAAAGATAGATTTAAAAGAATTTTCCATGAAAGAACAAGCTATTCATTTATCAAAACTGCTTCTCTTATTTGCCAAAATTTTCAGTATGTCTTCCTGCCGTCTCTTCTGATTCGAATTTTAAAGTACACAAAATGTGACCTAAATTTATAAACAAGAAATTCCGATATATATATATATATATATATATATATATATATATATATATATATATATATATATATATATATATATATATATATATATATATGCAGAGACAGAGAGCGGAATTATAATTTTAAAAGCCGCATTTTAGTAACTATAAAATTCATTTTTAAAATTTTTATTATATTAAAATATGCAGCTTTAGCCGAAAGTATAATGATGCCTTTAAATTTTATACAATCTTCAACCAGTTTCAGAATTAAAAAAATACAAATTTTCTATAAACCAGAATAAAAAAATTGCAATTAATTTAATTTTTATTCATTCAAAAAATGATGAATTATGAATTTAAAATTTTAATGAATTTTATTTGTCTTTATGTTTAGATATGCTAAGCACTAATTTTTGGTACAGTTTAAATTTATACCGATCTATACTTCTTGAAGATTAATTTTAAGAGATTCTTTTTTAATTTAGGTTGTTATTGAAAATTGTTGTTGTTACTTATCCCACTTGGTAGATATCTAATCAAGACCAAGCACGCGAACCCGTATGGACTCATGGTTGAAGGATAGGAAGCGGCTTCTGTTGTGATGGAGCACTCGTAGGTAGAAGTCTGACTTTGGCTCCGTGACGCCCTTACAGTCATAGGAGACCTGCGGCTTAAAAGTGGATTCCGAACTCCCACAAACATCCATGGGAACTGGACGGGATTCGAACCCGATACCTGTGGTACCGAGAGCCCATTCAGGCCCCTGTTTCTTATTTAAAATAAAAAAGCTATTATTTTTCTTCCTAGAACACATCAGCTGGAAACAAATATTTTCCATATAAACCATCAATAAGAAAACAGTGGTTGAACAGAAGGATTTTCATTTGCTTTTGGAGAATCGATTGGCATGTCTGAATGAGTTTATTTTTACGAATATTAATATAATCTTTCAACCCAGTATTTTAAGTTTCACCGCACCCGTTTCAGTTTTGAAAAGAAATGCTCATTGAATATATCACAGCATAGTCTATGCAATATATAAATAGAGCACAGATTATTTTAAAGCGAATATACATAATACTTTGTAGTGTTATCTTCTTTTTCTGCTATCATTAATTTTCCTGCCCTTGCTCTTACATTCGAATTCCGTATAAGACAACAGCCTTATATGGAGTTACATCTCTTGTTCGTGGCGCCATCTGTTGTCTTTTATAATAGCAAATAGTTTACAGTAGTCTAAATAAATACCTATAATAGAATGTTTCATATCTAATAAAAAAAAAAAAAAAAAAAAAAAAAGATTATTTTGAAGTGAGCAATAAATATTTTAGTTTTATAAAATTTATTCTCACTTGAAAGTACTTGTAGGATTTATACATAACAGATAATATACATAACTACACAAACATTTATTTTACACTATTTATTATCATCACATTATGCAACAGGCAGCAGATATTTGAATCTTGCAAATAAAATAATAAAACTTCATTCACAGTACGTTTTAATGTAACAATTTAAAAAAAAAATGAAAAATAAATATATTACTAGCTTGGATTAATTTTTAATCTTAATTCAAACGTCTAAATATCAATCATTTAATCAGGAGTTAAAATAAATGTGAAATTCAAATTGCATAAATATAATAGAAAGGATATTTTTTATAACAAAAAAAATGAACCAAATATTAAAATAATTTGCAATTGAAATACATTTTAGAGAAATTTTAAACCAAATTCATTGAAATAATTAAATTTAGAATTAATATATTCAAGATATTTTTTTTAAAGCTCTAAATTTAAGATGATCGTGTTTCAAGTATTTAAATTAAACATAAAATATATCTCAAAGCAACATACTATTAAGATTCCCTTTTTTTAAATAAAATATTTATAAAATTTAAAAAAAAAAACTCGTATAACATGTCTTAAAAAAGTAATATACCATTTAAGGAAAACATTCAAAATACATACATAATTTTCGGTAATCATAAACATTGTATTGTAGTTGGGAACACTTAATTTATATAAAAACAAAATTTAAAATTTATTCTGTATTTAAAATTAATTCTGCAAAATTTATTCAGTATTTAATATTTATTTAACTGTCGCAGAAATCCACATATTAAAAATTTTTGCTTCGACTTCAGTTAATATGAGAATTGCTTTTATTTAAATTTCAGTTATAATTTACAAAATGGTGAAATAATTTTATAATGTTATATGTTAATTTAATATGTGTTCTCGCAACACACAATAATTATACTCACAAATACATAGATATGTTGTAAATAAAAACAGCTCTTTTAATTGAACTTAAATATATATATTAATAAAAATTAAATTCATATTCAAATAGATTTGTAATAATAATAATATACTCAAATAGATATAAAATCAAATTATATTTAAAAATTCAAATATATATTCATATAATGGTACAGACAGAAATGATTTTTTTTTTTTATTTTGAAATTAATTCCATGCTAGTATTTAAAACTTAATTATTTATTATAATTTTACTCAGTTAAAAATACGCTAAAGATAAATGTATAAAAACAAAATTTTATGTGCATCATTCAATTTCATATATTTTGCTATTAAAATATTTCATTACGTTGAAATGATCATATTTTATGAAAAAGAATTTATTATAATTCATATTTTTAATGAATGAATTACTTATAAAAAACATTTCATTAATTTATTAAAATTTTTTGTTTTCTAATTTTTAGTTCAAGCTCAATAAAAAATTATTATTAAAGATTTTATCTCAGTGTGTATATAAATATATATATATAAATTTTCACTTTTATTAATATATTCACAATGACAGTATAAATAAAATGTGACTATTACCAGTTTTCAATATTTTCTATTGAATTATATATAATTTCATTTATAATTTATTAATTATATAATTTTATATAATTATATCAATATAATTTTTTATATAATTAATAATATAATTATATAGTAATATTACTATATAGTAATATAATTATTATAATTGTAATAGATAAATTGTATAATTTATCTATTATATAATTTTATTTATAATTATTAATTAATTATATTATATTTTATTTTATGATTTATATATACATTTATTTTATCAGGTTCAACATTTTAATACAAGAATATTTCTTTTATATTTTATAAAACCAGTTTAACAAAATAAATACCTCACACTATCTTTCCGGCACTTTTAAAATGAGAAACGTAATATTTCTAAAACTATAATAAGTGAAAACAAACATAAAAACGGAATGTAAATAATAAATTTCGTTAAATAGTTGCTCGTACAGAGTAAATACCCAAAAAATAAAACATTTAAAAACAATCCGAGTTAGTATATAATATCAAAAGAATAGCGATTCAATCTTGCAATGCTATACACATTGTATGGATGGCATGTGTCTTATGTACAAGGCCCTGCTGTGAGCACAGTTCGAAATGCTCCTCCTAGAGAATAAAAAACAGAAGTATGACTGTAGACATGACGAGCAGAAGCACTCCAATGGCTGTCCACTGTCTTGATCTGGGGAAGAGAGAGAAAGATAATCTCACTCTTACAACATTCAATTCTAATGAAATGAATTAAAATTTGCATGAAAATTTTCAACGTAAAAAAAATTACAAAAACAAGGGAAATAATTGTTGTAAGAACATTTATTTGTTGTTGTTGTTGTATCCGTTATGGAAGGAGGGAGAGGGGTAGAAGTCTGACATTCCTACAGTCATAGGAGACCTACGGCTTAAAGTGGATTCCGAAGCACTACAGACATCCATGGCACTGCCGGGACTCGAACCCGAAACCTGTGGCACCGAGCGCTAAACACTCGGCCATTCAGGCCCCATTTATTTGAATGCATTAAATGATATATTTTTTAATATAAGCCCATCTATATAGATAAATCAGAGTATGGCTTAATATTTTGGAGGAAAAAAAACAATGTTTTAAAATTTTTGTTTAATAACAAACACTTTCTGTTTGTTTAATCAACAGTCAGCCGAGTGAACTGTAACTGATGAACACTAAAAACGCTATAACTCGCATACTAATAGTGCAACAGCTGTCAAATTTATACACGTGTCTTCCCAAGTTTAGCGCTAAGTATTTCATTATTAACTATAATATTTTGAAGAAAAAAAAACAATGTTTCAAAAATGTTTGTTTTAATAATTGTAAAATTAAATGTCTGTTTAAATAAATCTGTACCAAAATGGAGGTGATGTTTATTTTATTTAAGGTAGTGTATTATTATATTTGGTATACATTTTTGGTAGTTTTTTTGTTAAACGGGTATTTTTTTTTTTCATCGACATCAGAGTTTTAATTTTTAAAGCAGAGGCATTCAATCGGCAATGTGAACAATTTCGAAAATAAAGCAACTCGTTTCCTTAAAAAATTAACGAATGATTTCATTAAACATCTTTCAGAAACTTAAGAAATAAAAACATGTTATATTGAATTGCAATGCTAATAAAATAACCAATGTTTTTGCAAGATGGCCCAAAGTCCATTGTTTTAGCTTTTAAAATTCTCAGCTTACATGCGAAAATAAAACAAATAAATGCAATAACTTGCTCAAATGTTTAATTTAATTAAACGAAAAAAATCACAAAATGATTTAAAACAGCTACTATATATATTGAGATATGAACTTTTAGAAATACTTAAATGCAACAATAATAACAAACATTAAGCATTTAAAAATGAAACACAAAGACAACCGTTTTAGATACAAATACAATATAAATTTCAAAAAAAAATTTAGAGAGAATATAAAAACAGTTTATAAAATGCATAACCCAATGATTACATATGAAACTTCTAAGTGCAATTCCTTTAATCCCTCCGAAAAACTGTATTTCATTTTTAATCTTTATGCTTTTAAGTTTGGTAAGATTTTTAATAAGATTATGAAGGCCTGAATGGCCGAGTGGCTGGCCGCTCGGCACCATAGGTTCGGGTTCGAGTCCCGGCGGTGCCAAGGATGTTTGTAGTGGTTCGGAATCGACTTTAAGCGTAGGTCCCGGTCTCCTATGAGAACCAAGGCGTCACGGAGCAGAAGTCAGACTTCTACCACCTACGGGTGCTCCATCAGGATGCTGCACCCTCTTCCCTCAGTCCATAAGGGACACAACAACAACAAATG
>BPLR01013946.1:0-101618 GCA_021605095.1 Caerostris extrusa
TTATAGGTATATTTGTTCTGGAAATTGCAGAAAATGGAAACATGGGAAATAAAATTAAAAACGCATAATATCCGAGTTCAATGTAAAAAATCCCACCCTAAGTAGAATGTGGTCAAGTCAAGCAACTAAAAGCACGACAGTAGACTTTCCATGTTGAAAATAGTTTTGTTTATTAACTCAATTAGAAGCAAAGCTGCTATGTCAAGCCAGTTCTGAAGGCCTACATGAGGCTGGCGAGATAACAGCATTAAGTTTCCCTAGAATATACCAAAAATGCTCAATCAGTGAACGTGGGGGCCAGCTCAATCCATAATAGTCATCTGCAAATCTAATTCTTTACTAATCAGGATCTACGAATGGTTTAACAATATCGTCTTGTAGGATGAAGAACCTATCTACTACACTATAGTATTATGCCAAACAGTTCCAAATAAATATCTGTTCACATACATAAAATAGTCCCCTGAAATTCCTCTTGCTCATAATAAATATACGAATGTCCGGTTCCCGACAAACTAACAATCTTCTTGAGATGTTTTGTAAACAAAATCTTGCTAACCAGTTAAGATCACTGATATTTGCCCCCAGTTGACACTTGGAGGCAAGCACAGAGAATGTCAACTGGAGGGGAAAATCGATATCTTGCCCAAGTGTCCGATGGTGTGGTGTCAGTGGTAAAACAAAATGGTGGACGTATTGCAAACAATCTCTTTTGCGAAACCTTTCTGTGCACAGTTGATCTGCATATCAACACCTCCCAGTGGCTGCTACAAGTGAAGATCTGAGATGGGTTCGTGTATTAGGATTCTGTGTCTCTTTGAAATCATCTTAAAATAGTGGTCAATTGTGAAATTTCGAGCTGGTAGTTTTCCTCAACTGTACATTTTAGAAACTGATTCGGTTCTGAGAAAGACATTCCATAATCTATGAATTGCAGAAAACTTCCCATTTTATCATATTGATACAAAGGATTGATTATGTCATGTTTTTATTTGCTCAATAGATCGCCCTGGTAAGTATAATACTCATATTATATAGCCATCTCAAATTTACTATAAACATTCTACTTACAGAAACTGCAAACACTTTTAAAGGCTGTTTTTGACCATGAGGTTCATTGATGCTAAACGACAGCAACTGCTGCACTCACCTACATATTCTAATGTAGCGTTTCTTTTCAAAAGTATACTTTTAGGAAAATTGAATTTCGGTTACGTTATTGTAGCTATATGATTCTTGGAAGCTAGAGTATTTTAAGCAGCGTAAGAAATAACCATAAAATATTTATTCATTAATTAAATAATATCAAATTAAATATAAAATCTAATAAACCGGTTATTATTTCTATATGTCTATTAGAAACTCACAATAAATTTATACCATTAATGCAGTTTGTACTATTTGTGCTACATTTTTTGCAAGTTTAAATATAAACTCCATTATTTAAAATCTTTTTTTTTTTTTTTATATAATACAAAGTATTGTTTTGACTATTTTTAAGAAAGTTATTTCCATATTATGCACTCCACTTTTAAAAACTCTGAATTATAGACGATGCCAATAAAGATATTAATCATGAAAATGCTTCAATCAGTATCTTGATCTATGTCAGACTATAATACTCTTATATATGAAAGCCTAATTATTACATAATATATAACTGACATCTAATTCATGACCTAAGCCATTGTTTGAATTATTCAAAGTTCATAATACCAGATTAATTATAGTAACTCGCTATAGACAGCGCATAAGTCTGGATTTGGTGGTATATGATCATATTAGCACACCTTTATAACTAATGTAATTATAAAGGCATGGTTAAAAACTCATTATAATGAATTTTTCAAGTCATTGGACATCCACAGTTTTTAATAGATTTTGATTAATTCTGCATTTATATCTAAACAGAAGTAGTTGTCGTCTCATCAATTTGAAAAGCATCCTTTATTAAGAAGGGAGAGAAATACTTGGCTAGTTTATTAAGTTTGACGGGACAATTTATCATCCCAAAATATTCAATCGAATGATATATTCTATCATCTAAGGCCTTGCTGCTTGTACCAGTATGGACACCAGCTGTATGAGACGTATGAATTATAATTTAATTAGCAAGCATTTCTTCTCAAGTATATTTTTAGAAAATTTCATTTCGGTCATGTTATTGTAACTATATGATTCTTGGAAGCGAATGTATTTTAAAAAGCCTAAAAGCCCCATAAAACATTTATTCATCAATTAAATAATGCGGAATTAAATGAAAATATAATAAATAGGTTATCATTTCTATATGTCTGTTCAAAACTCACAATAAATCTATAACAATAATAATTTTTGTGCTACTTCTATACTACTAATAAGCTCAAATCCAAACTTCATTATTTTAAATCATTTTATATATATAGTACAACTATTATATTGACTAGCTTCCAAATTATGTTTTTTTAAATCTCTGAATTATAGACGATGTCAATAAAGATATCATGCAAATGATTATATCAGTACTTTGAGCTATATGCCAAACTATAATACTCTTTACATATGAAACCTAATTATTATATCATATATAACTCAATAATCTTAATTCCTGACCTGATCCATTGTTTGAATAATTCAAAGTTCACAATACCAGATTAATTATAGTAACTCGCTATAGACAGCGGATAAGTCTACATTTGGTGGTATATGATCATAATAACACACCTTTTATAACTAATGTAATTATAAAAGGCATGGTTGAAACTCATGACCATCCTTATAATGAATATCTCAAATAATAGGACATCTAGAGTTTTTAATAGATTTTGATTAATTCTGCATTTATATCTAAACAGAAGTAGTTGTCGTCTCATCAATTTGAGAGAAGCTTCCTTTATTAAGAAGGAGAGAGAAATACTTGTCCCGTCAAACTTAATAAACTAGCCAATTTATCATCCCAAAATATTCCACTGAATGATATATTCTATCATCTAAGGCCTTGCTGCTTGTACCAGTATGGACACCAGCTGTATGAGTCGTATGAATTATAATTTAATAAGCAAGCTTTTCTTAAGTGTATTTTTGGAAAATTTCATTTGGTCATGTTATTGTAACTATATGATTCTGGAAGCTAGTGTATTTTAAAAAGTATAAAAGCCCCATAAAATATTTATTCATAAATTAAATACTACATAATTACATAAAAATCTAATAAATAGGTTATTACTTCTGTATGTCTATTCAGGAAACCCACAATAAATCTATAACCATATAAATGTTTGTACTATTTCTATAATATTCATAAGATTAAATATAAACATTATTTGAAATCATTTTATCTATGGTGCAATTATTATTTTGACTATTTTTAAGAAAATTACTTCCAACCTATGCACTCCACGTTTAAAAACTCTGAATTATAGACGATGTCAATAAAGATATTAATTAGTATTTTGTTCTATATGTCAAACTATAATACTCTTTACAATTGAAACCTAATTATTATATAATACATAACTGACTAATCTTAAATCATGACCTAAGCCATTGTTTGAATTACCAGTATGGATACCAGCTGTATGAGAGGTATGAATTATAATTTAATGAGGAAGAATTTCTTGCTAAGTATATTTTTGGAAAAATTAATTTCGGTCATGTTATTGTAACTATATGATTCTTGGAAGCGAATGTATTTTAAAAACAGCATAAAAGCCCCATAAACTATTTATTCATTAATTAAATAATATCAAATAAATACAAAATCTAATAAATAAGTTATTATTTCTATATATCTATTCAAAACTCACAATAAATCTATAACAATAGTAATTTTTGTACTATTTATATAATATTCATAAGCTCAAATACAAAATTTATTATTTCAACTCATTGTAAATATAGTACAATTAATATGCTGACTATTTTTTAAGAAAATAGCTTCCAAATTATGTCTTCTTCTGAATGACAAACTATTCAATAAAGATATTAATAAAATCAGTATTTTGAGCTATATGTCAAACTATAATACTCTTTACATACGAAACCTAATTATTACATAATACATAACTGACTAATCCTCATTCATGAGCTGAACCATTGTTTGAATAATTCAAAGTTCACAATACCAGATTAATTATAGTAACTTGCTATAGACAGCGGATAAGTCTGGATTTGGTGGTATATGATCATATTAGCACACCTTTATAAATGTAATTATAAAGGCATGGTTAAAACTCATGAACATCCTTCTAATGAACATTTCAAATAATGGGACATCTAGAGTTTTTAATAGATTTTGATTAATTCTGCATTTATATCTAAACAGAAGTAGTTGTCGTCTCATCAATTTGAGAGAAGCTTCCTTTATTAAGAAGGAGAGAGAAATACTTGTCCCGTCAAACTTAATAAACTAGCCAATTTATCATCCCAAAATATTCCACTGAATGATATATTCTATCATCTAGACCTTGCTGCTTGTACCAGTATGGACACCAGCTGTATTAGACGTATGAATTATAATTTAATAAGCAAGATTACTTTACTCAGACAAAAGAAAAGGCAAAAAGAAAAAGTTTTTGAAAAAGACATTATGGATATAGCTTATTATAAATTTTATGCTTTGTTCTTTTTTGTTAATATTTTTATCTTCCAGTCAAAATGGCCCTGTCTGTAAGTATTCTTCTTTAATGATTTTTCATGAATTTCGCCCCTCAGTAAAAACATGAAAGATATTGTTTTATTATGATTTTTCCGGAGAAAATAAATAAAAGTGAAGTAATGTAAAATATTTGCACGATGCATAACAATATCAGTCAATATTTCTAAAATAACATATTAGACTAATTTGTGATTACGATCTTTTCCATAAACAAAAATAACATTAATCTTCTTGTACTTTATTGTAAAGAATAGTTCAGAGAGTAAAGTATATTATTTTTGCAGTAGTAAATAATGATTTGCGAGATGCAAAAACGAACCAGTCATTTACAAATGCGAGTAATAGAATAAAATGTAACGCAACTAATATTTATAATAAAAGCAGATTTTAAATTACTGTAATGATTTAAATTTTTGGTGGTGGTAATAAATGTGGTTTATTGATCATGTTGCCCCCTTCCATCAAACTCAGACACTATATGGATGAGAGATACTATTACAACCGATTTAGTTTGATTTGATTTGTCGCTAGTCATTTTGTGTACACTTTAGGATGATTAGACCAGGATCTACAGTTTAACGTGGATTCCGAACCACTAACAAACATCTATGCCTCAACCTGGATTTGAACCTGAAGTCTATGGTATCAAAGGCCAGAGTGCTAGCCAATTGGCCATCAGGCCCTGCTATTGCAACCGAAGTTGGATTTATTGGTGAAAAGGCATTATAAAATGATATACGAGGGTAAATCCCACCCAATACATCAAACCCATTTGAAAGACTTTCCCTCTGGATGCAACAAAATCCAGGCAAAAATTTTGAAAATTGAAAAGCATACGGTTTCATTTGTCAACTGTCGCTGGAAAAGAATTACCAGTCAGCCTAATGTCGGCTTTTGATCACTTATCAAAGTATTTACGGATTTCCGAAAGACGACTGGAGGCTCGTTCTTATGAAGAGGTAGTGGTTAGTGTGTTTCGATACCAATCTGCTATTCTCGAGGAGACGAACGTCCGACCAAATGTTTAAAATCGGATGGTTTGGTTTGTAGCTCTATAATCAATTTGTACACACCAGGGCAAAACAGACCGGGATCTGCAGTTTTCATCAGGATTCGAACCTGAAGCCTGTGTTTTCAAATCTTGGCGCAACATTGCTGATTTACAATCCTATCCTCGATATGAATATAAAAACTTTCGATTCGGCACGGCTAGTTGGGATTTGAACAGAGATCCATCAATTCAGAAAGACAAAGAGCTATCCGCCAGGCATTTTCAAACAAGATTGTTTTATTGGAAGAGAAATACATTTTTTGTAGAGTGGGTTGAATTAGTTTGGTTGTTTAAAAATAATTTGAATTACTTTAATTTTTTTATTTATAAAGGATATAAAATCAACGCAACTGTTTAATAACTTAAAGCATGAAATTAAGTTATATGACTTTAGATAAAAAAAATCAATCTGTAAATTTGTTTGAGCAGGGATTTGCAGGGGATTGAACAGGGTGAGGGATTTCTACTAGGACAGAAATATCTAATCCCAGGTATTTTATTAGATTTAAGAAAGAGCAAATAATATTGTTGATACACGAAGAAAAAAACGTTACATTTCGAAAGAACTATATTTTAAAGAAAATACGCCTTAACATTGTTATATGGAAACTAAATAAAGATTATAAAATATTTTGTAAAACACGGTATCGAATTACTTTTTATTATGTAATAATTAATTTACATATTTTTTTTTAAAGTGTGTTAATTAAACTGTCAACTATATTTTAATATTTATATGAAAATGTTAAATAATATTTTAAACATTTTAGAACACATTTAAACAAAAAAAAAAAAAACTATAGTTCTTTTATTTAATGAAAAATATAATCCATTAATTTAAAAATCGGATTACTGATTGTTATTTTAAATTATTTTATGTCATTTAAAATTAGAAAAATAAATTTATGTTATAACAGTTATAATTATCCAATATGTGTAAGTATGTCAAATTCTTCATATGAAAAAGCATGGTAAAATCGTAGAATAGATACCGTTGGGATTTGACGTCAAAAATTGTTTTCCCCAAAGTGCACCAAGAAAATGGTTGTGATTATAAGTGAAGTCAATTGAAAATAGTAGAAAAATCTGGTTTATTACATTTCGCTTCTTATCGCTCAGTTGGCGCCACAAAAATCGCCAAATCTCAACGGCCCCTATTCTGCAATTTGGCCAAAAGTATTTTTTTTACTTTCCAAATTTAAAACTGCATTAAGATGTAAAATACATCTATGATGATTTATTTTGATTGACTACACTACATACAATTTATTTTATAGACTAATTAAAATTAATTAAGGAGAACCTATTTTTAATAATTCGTAGTATTTACAAAGAAGTTTCTTTGAAGCTTTATAAAAAGCATATGGAGTATTTTTCTTTAGAAAATGTTAATCAAATATTCCAAAAAATATAATGTTTGTAATGTAATTGATTATGATAACAATTTTCAAAAAGCCACTTAATTAACCAAAAGCCACTAAACCATTTATTAATCAAAAAACCATAATTAGTGTTATCAAACCGGTGCGATTCTTAATCATATTTTTTGCAAACTTCTCAAACACTGGAATCAACTTGCCAAGTTTATGCCTAATCTAAAATATAATTTATAAAACTAATATAAT
Source organism: Caerostris extrusa (assembly GCA_021605095.1). Lineage (NCBI taxonomy): Eukaryota > Metazoa > Arthropoda > Arachnida > Araneae > Araneidae > Caerostris > Caerostris extrusa. The sequence goes on from BPLR01013946.1 coordinate 7,313, forward strand.
TTATATATAAAAAAAAAAAATTATATTTTAGTATGATTTTGTCTAAAAAAACAGAATAATTTTTAAACTACAATAAAACTATACAAAATTCTAATATAAATAAAAATCACAATCAATATAAATTAAAGTTAATTAAAAATGCTACATTTACTTCAACTATATCTAATAATAAGACACTTTCATAATTATATGTATGTTAAATAGGAGTTATATAACAATAACAATATGTATAACATATAATTTAATTACAATATCGAACTAAACCAACCATAACAAAAGAAATAAAGGTAGTAATACATTTTCATCATGCAAAAACTAAACTATATATATAACTTTTATGTATTTATATATATCTCAGTTAAACTATGCATTTGTAATCTTTATACTTCAAGAATTTGTATATAATCATGAGTTAAAGTTTTATTTGGAATGCAAGATTAAAATATGGTTAAACCTTTCATCTTATTAAAAATTTATATCAAGAGCATAATTTAATCATAATAATTTATGAATACTTGATATATTTACATCATATTCCGTAGACAAAAATACTGCTTTACCAAGTAAATTAAATCATTGTGTCAACAGAAATTGTACTAAATTTCGTAAAAGTTCTTAATATTTATAAAGGTAAGCGATAAAATATCATCCAAATGGAAAATTATAATGCTCTCTATTACAATCTTTCCTTAAATAATAATTGCATCAAGTGCTTTGCATTAATTTTTGTAACTATAATAACATGATCAAATTTAAAATAAAATTCAAGATTCAAAAGTCGTATTACATAAATCTTAATATATCTTGGCGTAATATTTGATCTAAAATCCATCTCTTTTAGAGTATGACAATTTTTAATTCCAAAGTGAATGATGTTCTTGTTCTGAGATAATTTAAGCAGCAATACAATGCTGATATAAATGCTTGGCTTTAAAGTCTTATAATATACTATATTAATGATCTTCAATATTTTTCACAATTTATGTCTATGTATATTATCAATAACGTACTCAAATAATGGACACAGAATATAGTATGGGCCGTTGACGTTAAAAATTGTTTTCGCGAAGTGCGGCAAGAAAAGGGTTGTGATTGTAAGTGAAGCGAATTGCAAATAGTACAAGAAATCTGGGTTATTGCATTTAGCTTTTTATCGCTCAGTTGGCGCCACAAAAATCGCTAAATTCCAACGGCCCCTATTCTGCGATTTGGCTAAAAGTATTTTGTACTTTTCAAATTTAAAATTACGTTAAGATGTAAAAACATCTACGATGATTTCTTTTGAATGAACTGTCACACAAATTTTATAGACTAATTAGAATTAATAAATGACAAAATAAAGTCCATTTTTTAATAATTCGTAGTATTTATAAAAAAAAATTCATACGATATGTTCGTATACTCATATGTTTCGAATACACACATTATAGATTATTATGCTAATTCATCTTGTTAAATTTGCACGAAAATTTAAAATAACTACTTTTATCCTATTTCAAATACTCTCATCACATCAAATTTGCTATCCTGTTTCAAATACTCTCATTACATAAAATTTGCATCCTGTTTCAAATTACTCTCATCACATAAAATTTGCATCCTGTTTCAAATTACTCTCATCACATAAATTTTGCATCCTGTTTCAAATTACTCTCATCACATAAATTTTGCATCCTGTTTCAAATTACACTCATCACATAAATTTTGCATCCTGTTTCAAATACTCTCATCGCATAAATTTTGCATCCTGTTTCAAATACTCTCATCCCATAAAATTTGCATCCTGTTTCAAATACTCTCATCCCATAAAATTTGCATCCTATTTCAAATACTCATCCCATAAATTTTGCATCCTATTTCAAATACTCTCATCCCATAAATTTTTTGCATCCTATTTCAAATACTCTCATCCCATAAAATTTGCATCCTATTTCAAATACTCTCATCCCATAAAATTTGCATCCTATTTCAAATACTCTCATCCCATAAAATTTGCATCCTATTTCAAATACTCTCATCCCATAAAATTTGCATCCTATTTCAAATACTCTCATCCCATAAAATTTGCATCTATTTCAAATACTCTCATCCCATAAAATTTGCATCCTATTTCAAATACTCATCCCATAAAATTTGCATCCTGTTTCAAATACTCTCATCACATAAAATTTGCATCCTGTTTCAAATACTCATTACATAAAATTTGCATCCTATTTCAAATACTCTCATTACATAAAATTTGCATCCTATTTCAAATACTCTCATTACATAAAAATTTGCATCCTATTTCAAATACTCTCATTACATAAAATTTGCATCCTATTTCAAATACTCTCATCACATAAAATTTGCATCCTATTTCAAATACTCTCATATTAATTTACATCATATTTCATATAAATTTACCAAAGATAAGTATTAGCATCTTTTTTATAAATCCCCAGCAGTTGAAATTTGCATCTGCCATACAAGATCAGCTGTCAGCAGGAAACTGACTCACAGCCTAATAACACGCTAGAAATATTTGTCATTAACAACCTGGCAAAATGATACGTTATGTCATGGTACACATTAGTCTCATGTTTTAAATGACCATAACTATGTGTTGAACAAGTCATAAAGTTTTCATATGAAGTGCATCTCACTCAGCTTTCGCTAAGCTATGCTTTAGTAGAAAATTAAAACATATTTGGGTGTTTAATGTTGATTATTATGATGTCATGAGTACATGAGACATAATTAGACCCATCATTCAAGAGGAGTGTCATTATATCAAATGAGACTGAGCTTCTTCAAGCCACCTCAGTTTGGAGTGATATTAATTTAACTCAAGTGACGAGCACTCAAAATGACGGAATAAGGAAGATTTTCACCTTCCTTTATACTTTAAACAAAACAAAGGACATTTTGTTTTGCAGATTTTTACCATTTCCATTACGTTCAAGGTAAGAAAATTCATCCTGTATTTACCTAATATTTCCATCGAGTGGAATCATTTTAAATCAAATAGAAAAATATTATATATAAAAATTTAAACCCAATAATTAACATAATACAGATTAGTTCCAATTAAGTTTTTCCCTATTTAAAAACAACCTGCAGCTGAAACCACCCAATTTCAAATACTCTCATCCCTATAAATTTGCACCATATTTCAAATACTCTCATCCTATAAATTTGCATCATATTTCAAATACTCTCATCCTATAAATTTGCACCATATTTCAAATACTCTCATCCTATAAATTTGCCCCATATTTCAAATACTCTCATCCTATAAATTTGCACCATATTTCAAATACTCTCATCCTATAAATTTGCACCATATTTCAAATACTCTCATCCTATAAATTTGCACCCTATTTCAAATACTCTCATCCTATAAATTTGCACTATATTTCAAATACTCTCATCCTATAAATTTGCATCATATTTTAAATTCTTTCAACATATAAATTAGCGCCATATTTCAAATACTTGTATCACATAAATTTGCACCATTTTTAAAATACTTTCATCTGTAGTGGATTGACACCAAAATTAATATATGGGCCAGATGCACTTAAGCAATCACCAAAGATAAAAATCAGTTCAAAAATGTCCTCTTGGGAGCTCTGCGCACCTTAACATGGAACATTAAATATCAGAAATGATCAACACTAATTAAAAATAACAATTTCGATATTTATTTGCTAATAATTGATACATTATATTTCGGAATATCTTCCTACGGTGCTATACCGAATGTCCATCTATTGAAATGCTGTGCGTGTACTACCCGCACCAATATCAGATTCTGCGACTACTAGCTTTTTGTATCACGCTTCAACATTTGCGCATACATGCATATTAGCAGAATTTTATATTCTTTCTTATCAATATTTCTATTTATTGAAATTGTCAATATTATTCTGGTCGGGGATTTCCTATGGTGAATTTTAGGTAATATCTTTCACAACATCTAAAAGCAGACAATTTTTAATTAATTAAAACTTATCAAGATTCCCTTAGCCCAGCTGGTGTATATACGTCCCATTAATTATGGCGGCAATTCGCAGACCAGTTTACAGCTGTAGTATGCTCTAAATAAGAGGAACTTTAATTATAACCGCCCTGTATATGCTATACATATTAATTGCACATAATTAAGTATGCAAAAATGTATATTAAAGGGAATATATCTGATTAAAAATGTTTCTAGTTTGCAAAATATTTTTATTCTTCAAAACATTATGTAAATAATGTAATAATGTTGACGAATAAAAATTATAAATAATTAACATTTGTTAATAATAATGTTTTTGTATAAACAAATATATTTAATAATTCACTAAAGTATAAATTTTATTAATATACAATTTAGGTTATTCACTTTTGTAATAGGATTTAAAATCATGCCTAGGTTTCTCTAATTTATCAAATTTATGATTCATCATAACAAAATTTGTATTATTATTGGTATGGTGTTTTAATTATATTATTATTGGTATGGTGTATGGTGTTAATTATTCTGGTATTTTTAAATACCAGAATAATTAATTCAGTTGGTACAGATTCAAAGCTAATAGAAGCGTAAAACAAGACCATTTTAGAATATTAATAATAATATGATATACGAAGACATGTAAAGATAATGTAGATTTGGTAGGATAATTATTTGTGATGTCAGAAATGTAAAAGAAATAATACGTCTACAACTTCTTGATGTTTATTTTCACTCTACTTATTTATTATATTTACCTTTTATATCAAGGTTACCATTCATAAATCTTTTTTTGCCGCTCTGAAATCTCAAGAACACATATTTCCATACGAACTCTAACCTCTAGAGAAATTGAAAATTCTAGAAAGCAACACAAAATAAAGAAATAAAACATAATCCATGATTTTTTTTTTTACAAATCCATTGTTATCGAAGAATGCGGAAATTAATAAAATACAGAAGAAAAAAACCCTTGAACCATTTTTGAGAAGGTAATAGAGAAAAAAATGAGCAAGGTGGGAGCATGAGTAATGAGAATCGTGATCGTTAGAAATTACGTGGCGTGCCCAAACTGCACATTAATTATGGGTAATTTTCCTCAAGTTTCTTCCTTTTACTCACGCTTATACAAGAACTTACAGTTTTCACTGAAAAGGAAAACTAACGGATGGAAAAAAATGGAAGGACTCTTACTTGATTGGCCGACTACTCTGAAAAAAATTATGAATTACAGTTTTAGGGTAGACAAACAGTGTAGTTCTCAAAATAGAGGGTGTAATGGGAACTACAATTTAATTTCTTTTACAACTTTCATCGTGGATTTGATCTAATCGATCGTTTGAGATAAGCAGCAACACAATTGCTTATCTCAATTGTACAACAGAAACATCAGATTCAAATCATGAACTCCCTAATACATGCCAAAGAAAAGAAATCATAGTATCCATAAGTCTGAATTATGCAATCATTTTGTTTTCATTCAAAAGTTACAACATAAGGTTGAAAATAATAAAAGGAATTCCGTTTAATTGACATACTACTTTGGAAAAGTAGGCCTGAATGGCCGAGTGGCTAGTGCTCTGGCGCTCAGTATCACAAGTTTCGGGTTCGAGTAGAGGCCATGGATGTTTGTAGGGCTTAGAAATCCCCTTTAAACCGTAGGTGTCGGTCTAATATGATCGTAGAACGTTGCGGGGGCATTGTTACTCCGCGTCCGTGGCTTATCTTCAAATTACACGCGCCCCTGGTTAATGTAAAGCGAGTAACGTCTGTGCAGCGCTTGCTTTAAGGCCTCCAAGACAGCTGTCTAAGTGTTTTCCAACTGCATTAGAAAAAAAACTTCGGCAAAGTTATAAATCACAACTTTACAGCAGACAGTGTAGTTTTTTTCCATTCTCAAAATGAACGGTATAATGGAATCTACAATTTCATTTTTTCCGCTTTCATGGATTTGATCGAATCGATCATTTGAGATAAGCAACAACACAATTGTACAATGTAGATGCATGTAATTGTGTTGCATCTTATCTCAATTGATCAACAGAAACATCAAATTAAAACCATGTACTCACCGATTCATATCAAAGAAAAGAAATCATAGTTCCCATAAGTTACATTTATGCAATCATTCTGTTTTCATTCGAAAGTTATCAGATCAGGATGAAAATAATGACAGAATTTGCATTTAATTGGCAGACTACTTTGAAAAGTTATGAATTATAGTTTTAGGGTAGATAAGCAGTGTAGTTCTCAAAATGGGTATAATGGGAAATACAATTTCATTTCTTTTCCAATTTCATGGATTTAATCTAATCTATCAATTGAGATATGAAGCAACACAATTGTACTATGTAGATGCATGTATTTGTGTTGTAGCTTTATCTCAATTGATCAACACAAACGCATGAACTCACTAAATCATTCATTGTTAAATTACAAACAAAATGTTTTGTAGTTGCTTCTTATCCCACTTGGTAGACACCAACATCTAGACCAAGTCGAAGAATCTGTGTGTTTTCATGGAAAGAGAGAAATGGGGCAGATTCTATTGTGATAGAGCACCCGTAGGTAGAAGTCGGACTTGCCTCTATTGACGCCGACTTTTTACGCCATACGGTTGTCAGCCCTACGCCCAAAGCTCTACAGTCATATTAAACCGGGACCAATGGCTTAAAGTGGCTTCCGAACCACTACAACTATCCATGGCACAGCTGGGACTCGAACCCGATACCTGTGGCACCTTGCGTAAGAGCTCTAGTCACTTGGCCATCAGGCCCTCACAAATTTTTTAATCAGAAAATTCAATTGGGACTATTGTTATATATATATATATTTTTCTCTAATGCAGCTGGCAAACTTTTTAAACATGGACGTCTTGGATGCCGTAAGACAAGCGCTGCATAGACGTTAGTCACTTTGCATTACTCAGGGGGGCGCGTGTAACTTGAAGATAAGCTACGGACGCGGAGTAACATGCCCCCGCAACGCTCTACGATCATATGAGATCGGGACCTACGGTTTAAAGGGGATTCCGAACCACTACACACATCCATGGCCCCACCGGGACTCGAACCCTAAACCTGGGGTACCGAGCACCAGAGCGCTAGCCACTCTTCCATTCAGGCCCCTATTGTTATATATTAAAAATAGGTTTTAAATACCAATAAATTGGTCATCTTGGTCTTAGAAAATTCTTAAAGTGAAGAAAAAAATATGAAATAATAAGCTCAAACTTTTTCATACAAGTATTTTTTAACGAAAAAATAATAATATATAAATAGTCAAATTTCAGTGCATGTCTCTAACAACAAAAAAAAAAAAAATAGCAAGTATTTTATATTTCCTATCCGAGTATTTTAAAATAACTCGCTTTTTATGACTGCTTTCAACTTTTTCTGAAAAATAAAAGTATAACGGAATTTTATGTCAATCTTTTTGAAAGCATATATCTTCCTTTTAAATAATGAGGGCCCCTGCGATACTGGATCATTTAAAAATATATTCATATATCATTCTTCAAGAAATATATTGCTATTTATAATAAAAACGAATATTTAAGAAGAAAGTTCGTTGTACTGAATATTAAAACCATGTCAAAATGTAAAATTAAAGACATTCAATGTACGTAAAATGGAGGAATTTAAAATTTTTGATACTTCAAAATAAGCTTACAAAGAATAATCTTTTTTTTTTTTTAAAATAACTTGCATGGAATATTACTTTTCAATTTATAACAGGAGAAATTAAAATTAAAAAGTATTTTTTAAAAAAAATATATTAAAAGCCTTATTTTATGATGAGGTATGAAACTTTTATAGTGAAATTAACAACGTACAAATTATTTTATTTGTTTTGTTCAATTTTAAGCTTTATCTTTAAATGGTTTGGTTTGCCGCTCTTTAGTCATCTTCTGCACACTTTAGGCTAAATAGACCGGCACTATATTAAATTGGAATTTTTAAAATTTTTTGACAGAATATTTAAACGGGAATTATCGGCGAATGCAGCTGTACGTTATTTTGTTGAGCAAATTTAAACAACATTTCATCAACCAAAATCATTGTTTAATAACGTCTGTCATTTGTTTTGACTTATGGTTCTTTTTATTTAGAAGAAAAAAATTAAAAGATAACTATTTTTCTAATTTCTTCTGCTGATCGAAATTAGTTGTTTTATTTCAATTTAATAACAACCCATTGTCAAACCCATCCGTCCCTTCCCATTCTGCTAGTAGCCAGACAGACTTGGTCCATAATGGAGTTAATGTGGCAATGAAGGTTTGGTTTGATTTGTCGTTCTACGGTCATTTTATACACACTTTTAGGCTAATTAGATCGGGACATACAGTTTAATATGGATTCGAATACTCACAAAAAGTCCATGCCACCTCCAGGATTTGAACCTCAAGCTTGTGGTACCAAACGCAAGAGCGTTAGCAATTGCCTATCAGGCCACTATCTATAAATGAGAGTTGAGTTTTGAAATATTTTTAATTTAAATACTTACTTTAAAGTATGCTTTCCTTGCCACAGTGCCAGTGAAAGTGAGGTAAAAAGTTAGGAAAAGATTCCAGAATTTAGTGTACATTTCAGTCACAGCTTTTAAAAATGAATCGATTTGATTGAGATTATGTAAAGTATTTTGCATCCGTCAGTTATATTGTAGATTACTGTTTTCTGAGTTTGTTTAGTATAGCATGCAATTGCAAGACAGCCCTAAAATCCTTTCAGCAACCATAACACCCTCTTTACTGTCCTACTACCCTACTTTTTAATGTGTACATATTATTTCATGTTCATATTTATTTTTTTATTATATACAAAAAACTGAATTAAAAAAAACAAATAAAAATTCACAAGTGCATTACGAAACAGAAACTTATAAATATTTTATCTAATGGCAGGTGCCATAGCTTTTTTAAATTCAAAATTTCTAAAATAAGAAAACGGATTAAAAAAAAACCTACAATTACCAAATCAGTATTAATGTCACTTTTACCAACAGAAAACTTAGCCTTTCGTAACATAAAAATTAAAAACAAATTAATCGCAACTCTAATTCAAAATTAAACGGAAAATCTACAAGGTACTTTCCGCTACACGCATTTAACATTAGCGAAAAATAAATAGCATTTTTAATTAAATAATGAATAACATTTTAATTAACTAACCATCAAAAGTCTCAGAATACCAGAACGCAAACTCATCAAAATTAATTACGAAATTAATACGAATTCCATTAATGTTCGAAATCGCCCAGATCAATCCAGATATATTCCGGGGACATCATCTTGTACATCTGATTGTAATTCATGGTTTTAATATTTAACGTCGCATTACCCTGCAGTAATTAAATTAAGTGCATTAAATCACAGAATGAAGCAGTCCGTGGAGTTGTTGTTGACCTCTGTACTCACACATTAGCTTTACAGATTGCTGTGTCAGATTACAACAATGCGTCTGACACGCGTTGCAATCATAGTGATTAAGTGGAACCGATCAAGTTGCGGAAGGCAAAAGTTCTTGTATTGGCGCAATCTTGAAATGTGGCGGGATTTATTCCGATTGATTTAATGTGAGACGCCATTTCGAAATAAAGGAATCTTATGGTACTGCTCTGGTTGTCTCATTTCCGAGACTGCTTTCAGTTACAGACTTAGTTTTATAAATTGTAATATTAAAAAAATTAATTTGCTAAATAATTTAGTGTTTTGTTACATTCATGTATTAGTTTTTAGTTTGATTTGGTTTGGTTTGTCGCTCTATGGTCATATGCACACGAGGTCTAAGCAGACCGGAATCAGCAGTTTAAAATGGATTCCAAACCACTCACAAACATCCATGCCACTGCCAGGATTAGAACATGAAGCCTGTGGCACCAAAGACCAAAGCGTTACTAGGCTGCTAGTAGTTATTTAAGAAGTAGTGATCTGGCGAATAGCACGTTGGATTTTCGATAGTACAAATCGGAAGCTTGCATGTTTGACAAGAATAGGCACAAAGATGCCTTTCCATTGACAACACGGCGTTAGAACGACGTCAACTTTGACGAATCATTAGCGGTCGAGAATGATTCACTGATTCAAGAATGATATCTCCATCAATATCTCCATCGCTAATCTGACGTTGCGTTGCCAATGGAAATGCACTTTTAATCTGTCTTCGAAGTTGGATTCTTTGAAGCCGTCTCGAATTTCAGCGAAACCAAAAGGGCAACAAGATGTAACAATGATAGTCTTATCAGCATTTTGAATTTGACTCAGATTCATTACTATCATTTTCATAGATACATTGAGCTATGAGCTTTGGTACCACATGCTTCAGGTTCGAATCCTGGCGGTGGTATAGTGATTAAATGGAACCGATCAAGTTGCGGAAGCAAAAGTTCTTGTATTAGCGCAATCTTGAAATGTGGCGGGGTTGATTTAATATGAGACGCCATTTCGAAATAAAGGAATCTTATGACACTGCTCAGTTGCCTCATTTCTGAGAACGCTATCTAAAATCAGCCTCATTTTCGAGATTGCTGTCTACAAACCTAAAATTTTATGAATTGTGAGATTAAAAATTAAATTTAATTTTTTTAATGTTTTTTTTCCATTCATGTATTAGTTATTTAGTTTGGTTTGTCTCTCTACGGTCATCTTGTGCACACGAGGTCTAAACAGACCGGGACCGACAGTTTAAAGTGGATTCCAAACCCCTACCAAACATCTACCGCCCTTATTCCAATCTGAAGTCTGGGATGCCAAAGGCCAGAGCGCTAGCCACTTGTCCACCAAGTCACTATTAGTTATTTAAGAAGGAATGATCCGGCGAATGGCATGTTGGATTTTCGATATTACAAATCGTAAGCATCCATGTTTGAGAAGAATAGATACAAAACGAGTGCATTTCCATTGGTTACGCGGCGTTTGCGCGGCGTCAATTTTGACGAATCAGATTAGTGTCGAGAATGATTGACAGTAGACTGATTGATTCGAGAATGATTCACTACTGTCAATTATTCTCGATCGCTAATCTGATTCGTCCCAGTTGACATCGATTTAATAATATCAATAATTAATATAATCAATAATTAATAATATATAGTCCAAAAATTTATTACTCAGCCAAGTCATCAAAGAACAACGAAATCCTTGAAATTGCATTAAACAAATATGGAATTTTAGTCGATGGATCTTTGCGACCATGAAAAAATTTGATGAAGATATTTCATTTGTCTTTTTCTATTCCAGTGCATATGGAATTGAAATCACAATTTTAAACATTGAATCCAAATTATTTTTTTTTTCCCTCATTAGCATTTGCGCATATGCTTTTCTTAGAGTTTATCTGGGTCATGTATTCTTTTACTATGGATGGGAACTTTAATTCAGCAGTTTAGAAAATCCTTGAGAAGTGGGACGAGATGCAAATCTCCATACTCCATTTCTAGTAATGCTTGTTCTAAATCAGAGATATATAGACTTGATAACGCTGCGGTCAACACTAAAAATAACCTTGAAATCATCTAACATACACTTAATTCATTTCTTTTTATGAAGTAAAGAATAAATTATATAATAGATGCGTGCTATTACACTAAACATTTTAATACTGAGTTCTAATTTGGTTTTTATTTGATTTAATTATGTATATATAAATAATTTAATTCTGATCTTACTTTGATCTAGTAAGAGTTAAATTCTTATTGATCTTTGCAGTGACCAAGCACTAAAGAATATAATTAGAGGGTTCATACCTAAACTTGTTTGTCCACAAATTTGCGTGAATTAAAAAAGACTTTCTAAATTTATTGTATTATTTAGGAACAACTATATCTGTTTTATTCATAATTTGAGAATGTATATAATTTTTTATATATTTTCTTTAAATATCGCAGTAATAAAAAAATATATGTATTTTAATGAAAATTTACATCCACGTTAGAAAGTTAATGACTAAAAATTTGTTTTCCGTGCCTGCAATAAATTAGAAAACATTAAATAAAATAATATAAAGCTCACATTTTTATTTAAATTGCAGCATTTTGATTGACTTAAATTGAATTGAAAATCGGATGAAGGATAAGCTAAAATTAAAAACTTTTTTACAAAGTATATTTATTTTATTTATAATTTTTAAAACTTATCATTGTGACATATTTTTTAAAAGTAAAATGATAAAAAGTAAAATATTTTATAAGCATCATAACCTGAAAATGTTATTGATTTTAAGTTTTCAGTAAATGTCCAGTAAGACATTGAAGACCATTTAAAATGCAATTTTTCAGCTTAAAGTATTTTAAATTATATTAACGTACTCCTACATATCCACATTAAGATACATTTTGTATTGATCAATTTTAATTAAATTATATTATATTATCGTACTCACATATCCATATTAAGATACATTTTGTTTTTATTAATCAATTTTACATTTAATTTTATTTTTACAGTAATAAATAATGTAAAAATATTTTTCAGAGGACATCTTGAAGATATAATAAATTAATTTTGTTGAGGTGTGTATAATAAATCATTATAACAAATATTTTCAAATTATAAATATTTAATTTAATTGCAGAGCCATGAAAAATATACTTTAAGAGATTTGCAAAAGAAAATTAAAAAGAATAAACTACTATTATAAATTTTATGATTATTTACGATAATTTTTTTTTAATTTAAAAATCACCTTTTAAGATAATTAAAAAAAAAAAACTAGCAATGTAACTATATATATTTGCTTAAGTAATGTATTTTAACTTGTATAAATTAAAACATTGTTTAATTTTCAGTTTCCTGATAAATATTGGCATTAAAGTTACGTAAATAATTTTATAATTACATCAACTTTATTATATAGCAAGATCTAGTTAATAAAAATCCTTTATTTCATCAAGCCTTATAAATATTTTTCAGTAATAATCCATACAAGGCGATTACTAAACTATACATTTATATTGTGCAGTATAATATACACAATATGATAAAAAAAAATGATTAAATTAGAATACAAAAAATTTTCTGGTTAGAGAATTTGATTTTATTAAGTGCGCTAATAATAAAAATTAGTAATCTTAAATCATTATTAAATAATTTAATGCTTTTAAAACTTTTAAATTTTAATTTCGATATTTAATATGGTGGCATGATCATTATTGATTTGGTATTTTTTAGGTTTTTTTCCTTAATTGATATGTTTTCGAAATATTGATTTTTAAAAAAAAAAATATTTCGGCATCTGTCATCATTAACATTTTATTTAAAACAAATAAATTATGAAATAAAATTTATCTTAATTTCTGCAGTTAAAGTTCCTTTTTTCAGTAACAGAGCATTTGCATTTGATTTACAATTATTGCTACTAATCTGATCCCAATTTTTTTTTATTGCTAATTTTTTTTTATTGCTACTGATCAATTTCTAATTTTTTTAAAGCATCAAATATAAACATAATTACATATACAAAAACGCTTCTTACATATTACACATACAGTAAACACATTGTGCATATGCAGGTTCGATTGCCAGCCCTCACATTTTTAAAGATTTATAAATTTATAATTTTCTAAAATTTTTATTAAGAAAAAAATAAAGTTGTTTAAAGCTTAAACATAATTATATAAACAGAAAAATGCAACTGCTTCAAAATTAACTTCTCTATGAAATAATAGGACTTCCTTTTCTACTTATCCCTTTCTTTTATTAACATGAAAACCAAAAAATAATGGTAAGAAAAAAAAAAATTAAATAATCTCAAGGAAAAAATATATTTGATGAAATCCTTAATCTAATTCAAAAGAAAAAAAAATTAAATACTGAAAAGTTGAACCAGATTACGATTTTTTTTTTTTCTTCAAACACATTTTTATTTTACAAAGAGTAAAATGCGTTGTAAGATAATTTGCACTGGATAACAAATGAACAACTTATTAAAAGAGACTGCAAGAAACCGGAAAAGAATTAAGCCTTCGTGGAAGGAAAAAAAAAAAGAATTAATTCTGTGAAGTAGGCGAATAATTCTGGGGATAATCCATTTTTTTTTGCATATGCTTTTGCTTTTAAGTAAGCAGTTGCATAAAAGCAGGAGCAGCATTTATTATTAATTAAACTGATGAAAAAGAAATGTTGTAACTTAGCATTTTCAAAATGATGATGCAATTTGATGAAAATCTCCTTTACATAATGAAAATAGGACAAAAGCGGAAAGAAAATAAATATTACTTAATGTAATCTTAACTTTGTAGATTTAATAAAGCTGCAAATGCTTTTTAACTTTTAAGTTTCTTCTTTAATAATGTAATGTTATTATTGATATTAAATTTTAAAATATTCACAAATAATCATTTACAATAATTAATATGATGGTGTGATAATTATTTATTTGGTATTTTTCAGGTGTTTCATCTATTGATAGGTTTTAGAAATTTTGATTTTAAAAAAAAATATTATGGTTGGCTTCTGTTCATCATTAGCATTTTATTTAAATTTTTATTTCGTAAGTTATTTGTTTAGTTTAATTTGTGCAGTTAAAGTTCCTTTTCAGTAACAGAGCATTTGACATACAATTATTACTACTGATCTCAATTTTTTTTTTTCATTGCTACTGATCTCAATTTTTTCATTGCTACTGATCTCAATTTTTCTCATTGCTACTGATCTCAATTTTTTTCATTGCTACTGATCTCAATTTTTTTCATTGCTACTGATCTCAATTTTTTTCATTGCTACTGATCTCAATTTTTTTCATTGCTACTGATCTCAATTTTTTTTTTTTTCATTGCTACTGATCTCAATTTTTTTTTTTTCATTGCTACTGATCTCAATTTTTTTTTTCATTGCTACTGATCTCAATTTTTTTTCATTGCTACTGATCTCAATTTTTTTTTTCATTGCTACTGATCTCAATTTTCTTTTCATTGCTACTGATCTCAATTTTCTTTTCATTGCTACTGAGCTCAATTTTTTTCATTGATACTGATTTCAATTTTTTTTTATTGCTACTGATCTCAATTTTTTAATGCTATTTAAAAAGCATCAAACATGAACAAAATTACATAAACAAAAAAAAAAAAAAAGACACTACATATTACACAGACAGGACCTGCATAGGTTCGATTGCAAACCCCTCTCATTTTTAAAGATTTTTTATAAATTTATAATTTCTAAAATTTGCAAAGCTTTGTTACGAAAAAAAATTAAGTTGTTTAAAGCTTAAACATAATTATATAAAAAAAAAAAAAACAACTGCTTGAAAATGAACTTTTCTATGAAATAATAGAACTTACTTTTCTATTTATCCATTTCTTTTATTAACATAAAAAACCAAAAATAATAGCCAGAAAAAAAAAAAAATTAAATACTCTCAAGAAAAAAATATATTAGATGAAATCCTTAATCTAATTCGCAAGGAAAAAATTTAAATACTGAAAAGTTGAACCAGATTTTTTTTTTTTTTTCCTCAAACACATTTTTATTTTACAAAGAGTAAAATGCGACAAGATAATTTGCACTGGATAACAAATGAACAACTTATTAAAAGAGACTGCAAGAAACCGGAAAAAGAATTAAGCCTGCTTGAAAAAAAAAAAAAAAGAAAAGGAATTAATTCTGTGAAGTAGGCGAATAATTCCTGTGGGATAATCCATTTCTTTTTTCTCCGTATGCTTTTGCTTTTAAGCAAGCAGTTGCATAAAGCAGGAGCAGCATTTATTATTAATTATTCTGATGAAAAGAAATGTTGTAACTTAGAATGCTCAAAATGATGATGCAATTTGATGAAAACTTCCTTTACATAATGAAAATAGGACTAAAGTGGAAAAAAAATAAAATTTCTTAATGTAATCTTAACTTGGTAGATTTAATAAAGTTGAAAAACGCGTTTAACTTTTTAAGATTCCTTTTCAATTGATATTAAATTTTAAAAATATACACAAATAATATTTTACAAAAATTAATACGGTGTGATAATTATTAACTTGGTATTTTTCAGTTTTTTTATCCATTGATAGGTTTTTAAAATTTTGATTTTTAAAAATATTATGGTTGGCTATGGCTGGGTATTTAATAATATTATGGTTGGCTTATTGATCTCAATTTTATGACCATTTTTTTTTTTTTTTTTTACTTATCTCGATCTGTCATCATTAACGTTTTATTTAAATTTTTAATTTGTAAGTTATTTGTTTAGTTTAATTTGTGTAATTAAAGTTCCTTTTTCATTAACAGAGATTTCACTACACTCATCTCAACTTTTATTGCTACCATATCAACTTTTTTTTTTATTGCTACTCATCTCAATTGCTACTTTTTTCAATTTTTTATTGCTACTTAGATTATCAAACATCAACATAATTACATATAAAAGAAACGCACTACACATTAGACATACACAAAACACACTGTGCGTATTGGCTTTTGATTGCATTGATATTTTTAAATTGGGATATACAGATGGTAACATATAAAGTACAGATGTGTACTTTATGTGTTTATACTTTACAAGAAAGTAGGAAGGAAATTGCAACAATCACTGGAAGAAAAACTTCTCAATAGTAACTATACAAACAATTTCCCAAGTAAAATCGTAAAAGTTGTCCAAACTGTAAATACACTTATTATAAAAATACACAATATATGCCAGTAGACAGACAGCCTTGGACCACTATGGGGCTGTTGCGCCGAAGAATATATAATTCACAAATATATATGCAATAACAGCCCGGAGAATGAATTTTTGTGATACGCACTCTAGACTAGTGGTTCTCAAAGGATGCGCCCTAGAAGTTTTGTAAGTGTGTCATGTGATATTCCAGAGAAATATGTGTGCAGATACAAGAATAAATATAGTTACTCTTTTTTCTTGACAATTTTACCCTTCAAAACAACTTGCATTATAAAAAAATATTCCTGTGATTACTTTTGTCCTTCTTTTAATTCACACAAAAAGTGTCGAACAGCGATAATTAGCCAAAAATACTTCCCAGATTGGTAACTTCTATGGTTGCCTGATAGACGCGTCAGAGTATGATTTTCAATGTTATTGCAGCTTAAGAGATTCCGTAGTCTGTAAGCAGTACTCCGTGAAGTTGATCAGCTAACATTAACTAAATAAAGTAGTTATTAATTATATCCACTGATAAAAGATTTAATATCAAACTTAAGAAATTTTCTTTGAAACCTTTTGAATTCTTGTAAAAGTGGATTACGTATCAATATCTAAAAAAAAGGTTTGAAAATTTTACTATGATTTATGCGAATTAGATTTACTCCCCTTACCACAATTATGTGTAAAATGACAAGAATTATTGAACATATTAAAAAAAAAAATGACAATTTTTTTTTTGAAAATACACTACTTTTGCGAGTTCTTTGAAATACAAGTCTCCAAGCAGCCAAAACATTATGACCACCTGCCAATAACGAGTTGGCCCACCTTTGGCGTGCAACACAGCTTCAACCCGCCTTGGCATGGATTAATACCACCACTTAATACCAGTTAAATACCACTCCACCTGATCACGTGCCTTCCACGTCATCCAGGCGAGTTCATTGCAAAATGTAGGTGGTCATAATGTTTTGGCTCTTGAGTGTATATGTAGGCCCAAATATCGCAGGAATCACTAAGGTAATTTAGGTCACGTTTCTCATATACACGAGAATTAATTAACCTAATATGTGTTTCAATATATTGTCATTATCTGATTATTTTCTCTGTAATATTAAGGCCCCTTCCCACCGAGCGAGAGGCGTTGAAGATTCAAGGGGCAGGCGAGGAAATTTTTCGACCCCTTCACAGCGAAACGTCGAAGCCTAGTGAAGTTCAGCTTCGAGTTGAAAGTTGGTCGACTCGAAGCGGTGCGTTTCAAACCGGTTTCAGGCGAAAGCAGTGAGGCTAGTGATTGGTCAACTCTTGTCTCTTAAATGCTTCTCGCCTAGGTGGGCACGAGCCTTCTTTTAGGATTTAACTATTAAACAAAATTTCTCAGAAATTTGTACATAGAGCACCGACAATTATTTGTAGGATTTTAAATGCGCCGCGATTTTCAAAAAAGTTTGAGAACCATTGCTCAAGGCAGCTATTATGATTATTATGATTGTGAAACATAAACCACGTCCTTTACTATATGCAACAACTGCCTGCAAATTGTATCAATTACTATAGGAAACCATTGTCAATACAGTAAAAGCAACTATTACTATGTGCTGAAATATTTAGAATGCATATTGCAAAAATTAACCCAAGAAAATTAATTTAAAATTTAAATCCAACTATTGCCCAAAACAAAAATCGGTAGCATTACACATTTTACATATTAATATCATATACACTAAAATTACTGTAATATTACAATAGAACATTAGAATATTCGATATTAATAATTTTCATATAAATCAAATTATTTTTAACGAAGAGCTGGCTAGATTGGTACAATCTTCTGAAACTCAACCCATTATTTACGACAACAATGTATGAAATGAAGGAAACAACAATGTATGAAATCAATGTATAAGCCCCCGCTACGAAAATTTCTCAACAATTACTATACCCGATTCCACGCGGCATATTAAACAACTGGCACATATACAAACTTCCCAGACCGTTTGCAACCTGATTCTTGGCAATAGGAAACTCCTCAGAAATAAGCTTCAGCAGAAATCAAATTGAATTCCGCGAATACCTTACCTGGCCTGCAAACTGAACAATCACGATCCTTTATTAAATATCCCTGCTGTTCAATATGGCCTTGGGGAGGGAGTCCTTAATAGCCGTAACAATTAATGTCCGATGTACTGATTTGCTCCAAAATTTCACCCGGCGATATTAAATAGGAAACTTCGGGAGTTGTACCTTTATGTACCATTAAGTTATTGTTTGTTGGACATTGTAATTTGGTTTGCAGGGTGGGAGAAGCGATTTCTGCAATGCTTGTTTTAATAGTCTTCAGTGAATCGCTGGTGAGAAGGGAGTTTCACCCTCGGGGTGGCTTTGAATCTGACCTGTTTGGCCAGATTTTTTATTTATTTAAAAAGTTTTAAAGAGGGTTGGCAGCAGTGGCTGCCGCATATTTTGGAAAGGAAAGGATAGAAAATGGGCGATATAAATTAACTTGAACCTTGAGAGCAATTTATTAATGAATTTTTTAATCGGGACCACTTATATGGTCCTTATTCGTAGTAATTAGGAACCAATATATTTAAAACATTGATTGCCATGATTATTTTGAAACTATTCAAACTGAAAAAGTTTGGTAACCACCCCTGATATTTAAATACAACAATTTAGTTCAAGATGTGTAGTTATCTATAATTGTTTATATTTTGAGAGTTAAAATTGGTTAACAATATTGCTTTGTAGAAATTATTTGTATTTATGCAAATAGTCTTTTTTACATAAATAATCCAAATAAGAATGATGTTTTAATCACTATTGGTTGATAAATAATTGAATAATTACTATTTTAAAATGTTTACATTCTGTTCAAACTAAACATAGTGACAAATTTAAGATTAAATACAGAAATTAATTAAAAAAGGATTTAAAATTTTTTATCAATCGTATCAATTACTATATGCAACAATTGTATGGAATGCATGCAAATCTGGCTACCAACTTGTTAGCAATCTGTAAATAATAACTGAAATCAACCCATTATTTACGACAACAATGTATGAAATGAAGGAAACAACAATGTATGAAATCTCTAAGCCCCCCTGTATTAAAATATTAGAAGCTACAATTATAATTTATTCATATAAATTAAATTATTTCTAATGAAAATTTCTCAACAATTACTATACCCGATTCCACAGCGGCATATTAAACAACTGGCACATATAAACTTCCCAGACCGTTTGCAACCAGATTCTTGGCAATAGGAAACTCCTCAGAAATAAGCTCTCAGCAGAAATCAAATTGAATTCCGCGAATACCTTACCTGGCCTGCAAACTGAACAATCACGATCCTTTATTAAATATCCCTGCTGTTCAATATGGCCTTGGGAGGGAGTTCTTAATAGCCGTAACAATTAATGTCCGAGGCACTGGATTTGCTCCAAAATTTCACTCCGGCGATATTCAATAGGAAACTTCGGGAGTTGGGCCTGATGTATCATTAAGTTATTGTTTGTTGGACATTGTAATTTGGTTTGCAGGGTGGGAGACGCGATTTCTGCAATGCTTGTTTTAATAGTCTTGAGTGAATTGCTGGTGGAAGGAGTTGCACAATGGGGAGTTTCACCCTAGGGTGGATTCGAATCTGACTGTTTGGCGAGATTTTATTTATTTAAAAGTTTTAAAGAGGTTGGTAGCAGTGACTGGACTAGTTCATATTTTGAGAGTTAAAACGGAAAGAATAGTCTTTCTTACAATAAATTTGCATGAATTCCAAATAAGAAAGGTAATTTAATCATTATTGGTTGATAAATAATTGAATAATTACAATTTTAAAATGTTTGCATTTAGTTCAAACTAAACATTGAGACAAATTTAAGATTAAATATAGAAATTATTTAAAAGGGATTTTAAAATTTTTTTATCAATTATTATATGCAACAATTGAATGGAATGCATATAAATCGTATCAATTACTATAAACAAAAATAGCCAACATAGTGAATTGCAATAAATGCTATAAATAATAACTGATCAAAATGTAAACAGCGACTGTAAACCTAGAATGCATATTGCAAAAATTAATCCAAGCAACAATAGCTTAGAATTTAAATGCAATGATTGTCCATAAAAAAAATCGCTGCTATTACTGAGTGGCATATTGATATCATGCAACGCTACACATATACTAAAACCACTGTAATATTATATAAAATGTATTAAATATTAGAAGATTTTCTATTATTAAAATTTATTCATATAAATTAAATTATTTCTAATGAAAATCTTGCTAGATTGTTACAATCTCCTGGTATTAGTCCTTTATTTACAGCGATAAATATACATAGCATGTATTAAACAGAACGAAAATCTCAACGATTACTATATCCGATTTCTTGTTAAACAACTGGCACAACCAAACTTCCCAAACTCTCCCAGGCCGTTTGCAACCAGACTCTGGCAATAGGAAACTCCCTCGGAAATAAGCTCTGCTGAAATCAAATTGAATTCCGCGAATACCTTACCTGGCCTGCAAACTGAACAATCACGATCCTTTATTAAATATCCCTGCTGTTCAATATGGCCTTCGGGAGGAGTCCTTAATAGCCGTAACAATTAATGTCCGAGGTCCTGGATTTGCTCCAAAATTTCACTCCGGCGATATTAAATAGGAAACTTCGGGAGTTGTTCCTATGTATCATTAAGTTATTGTTTGTTGGACATTGTAATTTGGTTTACAGGGTGGGAGACGCGATTTCTGTAATGCTTGTTTTAATGGTCTTCGTGAATCGCTGGTGGGGAAGGAGTTGCACAATGGGGAGTTTCACCCCAGGGTGGCTTCGAATCTGGTACTGTTTGGCCAGATTTTATTTATTTAAAAGTTTTAAAGAGGGTTGGTAGCAGCGATTGCCGCAGATTTTGGAAAGGAAAGAAAATGTGTGATATAAATTAGATTGACCCTTGAGAGTAATTTGTAAGTGCTTAAGTAAGTCGATTCAAAATTCATTATTATTGTCCGTATTCGTAGTAATTAGAGCTAAACTTTTTAAAATATTGATTAAATAGTTTCAGAAGGATCATGACAAACTAAAAGTTTGGTAACCACCATGATATTTAAATACAACAATTTTGTTCAAGTTTGTGTATTTATCTATAAGAGAAATTTGTAAAGTGATCCCGATTAAAAATTCATTATTATAATCCTTATTTGTAGTAATAAGGAGCTATAAATTTTAAATATTGATTAAATAGTATCAAAATACAAAACAAAAGATCATGACAAAATAAAAGTTTGGCAACCATCATGATATTTAAATACAACACTTTAGTTCAAATTATGTATTTATCTATAATTGTTTATATTTTGAGAGTTAAAATTGGTTTGCAATATTATCTAATATGTATAATATAAATTAGATTGAGCCTTGAGAACAAACTGTAAATGGTACCGATTAAAAATTCATTATTATGATCCTTATTCGTAGTAATTAGGAGTTGAAATATCTTAAATATTGGTTAAATAGTTTCAGAATGATCATGACAAACTAAAACTTTGGTAACTACCATGTTATTTAAATACAACAATTTTGTTCAAGTTGTGTAGTTATCTATAAGATAGCAATTTGTAAAGTGATCCCGATTAAAAATTCATTATTATAATCCTTATTTGTAGTAATAAGGAGATAAAAAATTTTAAATATTGATTAAATAGTTTCAAAATTATCATGACAAATGAAAATTTCGGTTACCACCATGATATTTACATACAACAGTTTGCTTCAAGTTGTGTTATCTATAATTGTTTATATTTTGAGAGTTAAAATTGGTTACCAATACTACTTAGTAGAAATATCATGTTCAAATAGTCTTTTTAATTAATTTGCATAAATTCACCAACTAAAAACGATTATTTAATCATTATTGTTTGATAAATAATTGAATAATTACAATTTTAAAGTTTTGCCTTTTGTTGAAATTAAACAGAGACGAATTTAACATTAACATAAATCCAGAGATTATACAAAAAGGATTTTTAAATATTTTTTATATTTGATCTTTAAAATATGCGAATTATAATATTAAAAACAATAAATAATAATAACATATTAAAAGTATCAATTTTTAAATTAAATATTAAATTAAAAATATTAATTATAAAAATATTTCATGTTATTACATTATATTAATGAAAAATAGTAAAATTAATGAGTCCATTGATTAAGTGTAATATAATTATAGAGTAATTAATGCATTAAAGATAAACAATATTTATAAAAAATCATTTTCGGTATGTGTTTTTTTTTTTTTTATGTAATTTAGTTCACTAAATGTTTTTATAAACAAATTTTTGTTTTTTTATTTATCATTTGAATTTAGATAACTTTTTTTTTGAAAATATTTACTTGTCTTAACTTGGATGAGCTGAAGTTGTTTGAATTTTCAATTACTTCTGTTTTGTCCGCTAATTCAATTTATGTCATTTTAATAGATTTACGTATAAATCAAATTAATCTTGCATTAAAATTTTTGTATTTGTTTTTCTCTTTAATTGCTAAATTCCAATTTCTAACTTAAAAGAACATTAATTTTTCTTTGAAGCATTTGGAATGATCCAAAATTTTAAATAAATATTTTTATTTACTATGACACAAATAATAAATATTTATAAAATGTTTTTGTATAAAACTACAATTGTATTGTGTATTAAAGTACAATTTTTAAATCATTTTCATTCGCCATATTTCTGAATAACATAATAACCGTATAGAAATAATATATTAATTCCCATATAAAAAATAGCTGCACTGAAATATATCAATTGCCATATAAACAATAACTGCATTAAAATTATATAATCATTTTCATATAATTAATAACTGCACTGGAATTACATATTCATTCCCATATAATTAATAACATATTCATTCCCATATAAATGGAATTACATATTCATTCCCATATAAATAATTACTGCACTGAAATTACTATAATCGCCCTATAAATAATAATTGCACTGAAATTACTATAATCGCCCATATAAATAATAATTGCACTGAAATTACTATAATTCCCATATAAATAATAATTGCACTGAAATTACTATAATTCCCATATAAATAATAATTGCACTGAAATTACTATAATTCCCATATAAATAATAATTGCACTGAAATTACTATAATTCCATATAAATAATAATTGCACTGAAATTATTATAATTGCACTGAAATTATATAAATAATAATTGCACTCAAATCATATTAATATTTTTAAACATAAATATTTATTTTTTATAATTTGTTTAAGTAGCATTCTATATCGGAAGTCATTTATAGAATTGATTAAATTTTTGATAATACTTTATTTTAGAGAAATTTATTTTTAGTATAAATTAAATGCATTGTTTTTTTCAATATAGTTAAAATTTTTAATGTACGATGTTTAACACATCATACTTTTTTTTTTATAAATATATTTTAGACCATTTAAAAATTGTCTTCTAAAATTTATTACAATGGTAAAATATATAGAAAAATTATTTTGTTTACGTATTTTCTATGATCTTATAAAAATTTAATTTTTAAAATAAAATACGAATTGTTCTTTAGCTGCAAAATATAGAAATTTCTTACGAATATATATGAAATGAAATCATTAACAGATATTAGTCAATATTACCATTTTTTTCATTCTTGACTTCAACAATAAAAAATGACTTTAGCCTTACCTGTAAAAGAAAAAGAAAAACTAATTAAAATTAGATTAAAACCAAAAAAAGCATAACAGCATTTAAAAATACATAAAAATAAAAATATACTTTTTATTTTTGAGCAAAAGAATAAAAAATCTAGGCATAAAAAATAAATTAACAATACCAGAGCCAACAAAAATATAAAAAAAAATATCCAATTATATAAGCCATTTCAACATTTATAAAATTAATTACAAAATAAGTCAATTATACCGAGATTTAAATATCTTTTTCGTTACAGAGCTCAAAATTCATTTGCAGATGCTTTTTTTCTTAATAAGACTAATTGAACTTTAGAAAAAAAGCATTCAAAAAACAGCAATGTGACTCTCTTAATCCCAGTAATTTGATTAAGAATATCTTAATTTTATTTTCGTTACATATCAATCGTATTTGCTTTTAGTGTGTCATTTTTCTAATTTTTTTAGACCTTGGAACAACTAAAATAGTTTGATTAATTTTTAAATTTAAATGACGTTATTCTTATGTGTATTCCAATGACAGTTGAGTGGTAGATCATATGCTTAAGTGCAATTGGAATAATGAGGGGATTGCAATGGCGGCAAGGGGTATAGACACTGTTTTGAAAAACCAATAGATGCGTAGACAAATACTAGTTGTCGAATAGACGTATAAGACTATCCTAAATAGTTAGATTTCTTTGTTGAAGTCTTCCGAAAATTCTGTAAAATATAAACAAGCTGGTAAATGTAGCAATTTTCCAATTAGAATTATGACAAAAACAATGTTTTGTATTCCAATAAGATTTAAAATTTAGTGCTATATGTATGATTTTCTCCAGTAAAATAAGAATATCTTAGACAAGATTTATTTTTAGTACGATATGCAAATATGGTGCAAGTTTTCTGTAATATGATTTGTAAATATTATGACAAAAGTAGGGAGGTTTTCGAGGTGATATACAAATACAAAATTTTACACTACTGTATACACAAATTTAATAGCAAACGTAGGAGTTTTCCGATGTGATGTGCAAATACAAAATTTCCCATATTACAGCAAGCGTAAGAATTTTGCGAATGTGATGCGCAAATATAGTGGAAAACAAAGTATTTGTCAAGAAACAATGTTATACAATACGAAAGTACAATATTACATTTGCCATCAAAATTTTTCCGATACAATGTGCAAATATATATATTTCATTCTTTTATATGATACATAGACAACGTCAGCGATTTTCTCAAATACATACCGATTGAAATTATAGGTGATATACAGAAGACAAACGGAACATCTTAGCTACAAACTACTGTCTCCAAAAAAGTAAGACCAATATTAATTTTTTTCAGAAACTATTTATTCTTCCACATTTATTTCATCGCTTTCAAAGTAATCCCCTCCGGACACAATGCACTTATGCTATCATTTTTTCCAATCCTCAATGCATGCTAAAAAGACATCGGCAAGGATGGCCTTTCAAGCGCGCTCCGATTCACGTTGGATCTCTTCAATCGACTAAAAAGAGTGGTCTTTTGAGTTTAGGGAATAACCAAAAATCGCACGGTGTGAATACGGTGGTTGTGGAACGATATGGGTTTCATTTTTGGGCGAAAATGTTACAAAGAATCAATTCAGTATGAGCTAACGCATTATCGTGATGCAAAACCAAAAGTTGTCTTTCCATAAATGTGGCCTCTTTTTGCAAAGAGCTTCACGGAAACGAAGCATGACACTTAAATAATATTCCTTGTTGACAGTTTGGTCCGACGGAAGAAATTTATAGTGCACCACACAACGGTAATCGAAGAAAAAAGTCAACATGACCTTGATTTTTGTGCGACTTTTCAAAAATTCAGTGTTTTCGATACCAATCGAGATTTGACTCATTTGAGTCCCGAAATGGAATTGACCAAACCTTTTGAAATTCCGGCATCTTTAGCAAGGTCTCTAATTATAAATCGACTGTTTGCAAGCGCCAAATCTTTAATTTTTTGGCCGTGAGCTTCGCCGTTTGCGGTTGATGGTCGACCAGAGCGCTCTTCGTCTTCAATATATATATATACTTATAAAAAGCGACAGATGATGTTGATTCGTTTGGCCCTTTAATTAGTTCATTTAAACATTTAAAAAAAAAAAATTGACAAATATCTCATAGTGGTATATATTCAATGAAACGTATATATCTGAATTATTTAAAATGTTCGTTTTAAAATTAATTACAATTACATTTCACAGCATATCCACTTACACATTTTCTTTTTATATTTTAACAAATATTTGCGAATATACAAGTTCCTATCAAATATTCACTAATGCAATTAATATATAATTTATATCTTTAAATACTGAATATTTTTCTGTCATATCTGTACTAATATAAATAAATAATTTTCCTTTTATTTGTGTCTATCCTCATAATTATTTTGAACTTGTAATTTTAAGATTTATATATTAACTTTCAATTAACAAACCGTTTATAAAAAACAAAAACAAAAAAAAACTATTTAATATTTTAATAAATATTTTCTACTAAACCTTCAAATATACCACATAAAATATCCAAAAAACGCCTAACATACAATTTAATGTTAAGAAACAAAAAGTTTTTAAAAACTATCTGTTTCTAATGCGATTAATGGATCTCCATTTTATTTATTTACACTTATAATTCTTACCGTCTTGTCTTTTACCATAATCCTATTTACCTCTTCCAGTTTACGAAAAGAAAAAAAAAAGAAAAATTAAGATAC
This sequence comes from Caerostris extrusa, assembly GCA_021605095.1. Taxonomy (NCBI): domain Eukaryota; kingdom Metazoa; phylum Arthropoda; class Arachnida; order Araneae; family Araneidae; genus Caerostris; species Caerostris extrusa. The sequence continues at coordinate 34,364 of BPLR01013946.1, forward strand.
CCAAACGCATATTCTCTAACGAATATAAAAAGAAAAAAACGAAATCTTTTTCCTTAATAACCTCAGATTAGAGGAATGCCATAAGTTTCCTCGTTTGACCTTGAATACCGAAACTAATTTTGATTCGCTTTTCCAATTTATGCTAATCCAATCAAGTGCGTTAAACGAGAGCCAATTAAAACATTAGCTGGGATGAGGGTATTTTTTACATCATCTCTCTCTTCTCTAATTATAAGCTGCAAGGACTTAATTGTCGTATTTCTGTAAAACCCTATCGCTTCTTTTAATGTAATTTTGTTCTTGGATAAAAGCATTTTATCCGAATTAGAGGGCGATTTTTACGAAATTAGCTTGTGCTTATCGAGGGTTGTTGGTTCTTTAAAGGAGGTCGTTGGAAAAATACATTTCTTTTATTTTTCTTAAGAAGGTAGCGTATTACGTCGATGGTCTTTTTGTTAGAAAGTATATTATGCAATATGTAATCTAATTCAGTATGCTTAGCGTAAAGCATTATTTTGAAAAGTTTTCTTTTTAATATTTCGTTAAAAGTTTGTATAAAAATTCAAATGAAAATAAAATTAAATATTGTTCGTAAATATAGCTAGTTATTTTGCATATTGCACTAAAATACAGCCATGAGGGGTTCAATGAATTATCTAGTCCAGTTTTGCTCATGGGTTATTAAATTTATCATTATACATTTATAAATCAACCGATGAGATACTGGTCGATTTCTTTAGTTCTTTTAATTAGTTCATTTAAACATTAAAAAAAAAATATCTCATAGAGGCATATATTCGACAAAGAGGTATTGAAGAGGTATATTTCGCCGATACAATGTGCAAATGTATCAAATATAGAGTTTCTTTAATATGAGACATAGACAATATGTGATTTTCTCAAATACGTACTGAATGAAAATATAAGTGATATGTAAAATACAAATGGACATATTAGCTACATAAGTATCTTAATTTATTTAACTCTGCATTAGTCCAATCTAATATACATGCATCAAAGTCAACTCTATTTTTAAGCCAATCACGTTTAAATCAAGCTAATTATTTCACATACTGCTCAAACTTACTGTCCTGATAGATTCCGTGTTATACTGTTCAGTTCCTCATATGGGCTATTAAATTTACCATTATATATTTATCTTATAATTTAACCTATGAGATAATGGTAGACTTCTTTGATCCTTTAATTAGCTCATTTAAGCATTAAAAAATAGACAAAAACATATCTCATAGTGGCATATATTCCACGAAGAGATATTGAAAAGGTATATTTCACCGATACAATGTGTAAATATGTCAAGTGTGGGGACTTCTTTAATATGATACATAGAGTATTTCTATGTTTTGAAATACGTACCAAATGAAAGTATAGGTGTTATCTAGTGAAAATTGGAATCTTAGGTGCACAGATTTACAATACAATACATAAATGTCTTGGTTTATTTAATTCTGCATTAGCAGCAATCCAAATCGATGCATGCATCAAATTCAACTGTATTTTAGCCAATTGCTTTTTCAATCAAGCTAGTTATTTCCCATATTGTTTTAAATTACTGTCTTTATGGATTCAGTGTTATAGGGTCCAGTTTTCCTTATGAGATTTTAACATTTACCATTATACATACATCATAAAAAGCTACAGATTATGTAATGGTTGACTCGTTTGGACCTTTAATTAGCTCATTTAAATATTTAAAAAATATTTCGAAAACATTTATCTCATAGTGGTATATATATTCAATGAAGAGATATATATCTCAATATACTATATCACATATTTATGACATATTACTAAGTCCAATTTTATTTTAAAATTAAACTTTTATAATTTTAATTTTTATGGCATGGGCCATGAATTAATTTATACACGATATGAAAGAAAAGAAAGTTAAAGTATTATTCACAAATAACATAATCTGTGAGATATTTTGGACTCATTTTAGATTGAAAATCATTGCTATTATAGGACGATTAAACATATAAATTATATTTACTATAATTTTATATTCAATCGCTCTCCTTTTAATACATATAAAGTAACACGTTGGTATTCATACCGATATCAAATTATCTATAAGTCCAATGTATTTTTTCCAGATAATACATCTTCAGATAATAAAGTTGCATCATAAAAAATATTGCAGATAAAATATTTAGAAAAGTAAAAACGAATTTTGCCATTTATTAAAAAAAAAAAGAAAATTATTATTATTAAGAAAGGAACTCTTCCATTGTAGAACCAATTTTCAAATCTTGTTCCTTCATTGCAAAAAAAAATGTATGATGAAAAAAAAAAAACACGGAGAGAAACTTCTAATGTAAATTCCTTCCAGCTTATTTGCTCTTCCACTTTTCCATGTCCGTGATTTTATAAAGTATATATATCTCTCCTCTTCACCAGCAAGAACGTTCTCTTGAAATATCTGCATACTACCCCCACCCTCCGTCTGTTATAAACTTGACTTTTCCCCCTCTTCAACGTTGAAGTAGTGACATCTTTTCGCGAAATCTCATTAGATCAAAAACGACAAGAGTTGCAAAATTCATTTTCGGAAAACGAAGAAAAACAAAACGCTGAACACTACAGTCTTCTCCATTTCTTTGCATATATCAGAGAGATTTCACCGTTGTAAAAAAAATAATAATAAATAAATAAAGATTGCCAAAAAGGGAATAAATAGAAAAGAAAAAAAAAAAAAAAAGAAAAGGATACGAGAGAAGTGTTCGAAAACCGTGAAAAGAGAAATAAATTACGTCAGCAAAACAACGTCAGCGAAATTTCTTCTTTCCGAGTGGCAACAATCCGGAAGAGGAGTCGTTTATTTCGTGGTCGGTAGGGGGGAAGGGAGGTAATTTTAGTCACTAGAAAATTTGTTGATTAAATCCGGAAAGTAAATTATGCACGATTTCGAGTATTTGCTTTTTACCAATAAAAAAAAAAATAAATGAATCTCAGGAAAAGGGCACATAATTGATTCACTTAAAAGTCCGGAAATTTGAGTTATTTCGTTTTATTTATGTAGCAATAATTTTACGAAATCGCCTCTCAGCAAAGATAAATTTAAAAGAGTTTGTGTTTCAAAAATTTAGAGTATTTCAAAATGAATTTAGTGCAAATATTTTGATTTTGCTATATATCTTTTGTAAAGAGTATAAAGTTCTTAAATCTATTGTGCTATTACGCCATTTAATATGAATTACGCCATTAATAAAATGTTTTTATTTTAAACCATTAAAAGCTGAGTATTGAATTAATAAATAAAAATCATTCATACAAAAGATATATATAAATGAATTTGAGTTATTTCATTTTATTTATGTAGCAATAATTTTACTAAATCGTTTAGTAAAGATAAATAGTTCCATAAAGAGTTTGTGTTTCAAAAATTTAGAGTACTTATGAATTTAGTTCAAATATTTTGATTTTTGTTTATATATATATATATATATTTTTTATAAAGAACATAAAGTTAATAAATCCCGTTAAGCTATTTAATATGAATTTGAAAGATACTGATTATTTTACTACACTAATTTTAAAACCACGAAAAAGATGAGTATTGGAACAAGAATTAAAATTCCTTCCGAATGAAATCAGTCCTAGATTAATGCAAATTGGAATGAAATGCATAGATTTAGTATGTAAGACATTTCAACTCTTCACGTCAAGTCAAATCGAATTTTTAGTCTACAGATTTATTCCGGTGTAGGCATGGGAAAATTTACATTTTTAATTTACGATCATCTTAATCACGATCATCTTGATTACCTTGCATCTTAATTTCTATCGATTAGAAATGAGACCACATTTTTTATCGAACTGGAAATTTTTTTTCTCAACTTATGAATTCCAAATATAGCCTACCAACGAGCGATGAGGAAAAATATTGCCTTCCGGGAGGATTTCTAGGGGTAATTACAGCACTTCTGTGCCGTATGGAAGAAACCCCAGAAATAATTACCACAATGCAGTCTGATTTATCAATATGAGACGTATTATACACATTGCAACAATCGCCGTAGACTTGCAGTCACTACTTTCAGAAATGATGAAACTAATGCCACTAGGGGATTTGAACTTAAGACCTGTGCACTAGTTGCGCACACGTTATCACAGGCAAATAATAGGTCCAGAAACATTATTACCCAGGTGGTAACGTTCTATCCTATCGATGATGCCCTGACCGTCAGTTCTACAAAAACAGTATGGGTGGTTAGGAAGAAGAAAATAACTATCAAGCTGAGTGTTTATTTCTGCATTTGTTAAAATTTTTAAATAACTTTTGTTTATAATTATAATCTGTTTATTATTTAAATAAGACTTTCTTTGAAAGTTTGAAGTTCAATATCATTTTTGTATCATTTTCTTTACCTTTATAAGAAAAATTAATTAAAATATTAAACTACAAAAATAAATGAAGATGTTGGTATCGATTTCCCTATCAAGCACAAGTAATCTGATACTGCCTTTATCTTTAAAATTATTATTCTAAGGACCATATTTAATACTATTTTCATTAAAATTTTTATACAAACCCGTAAGAAAATATTAAAAGAAAAATTTTCAAAGTATCGCTTTTACGCTAAGCCTACCGAATTAGATTACATATTGCATAATATACCTTCTAACAAAAAGACCATCGACGTAATATGCTACCTTCTTAAGAAAAAGAAATAAAAAGAAAAGAAGTATTTTTCCAACAACCTCCTTTAAAGAACCAACAACCCTCGATAAGCACAAGCTAATTTCGTAAAATCGCCCTCTAATTCGGATAAAATGCTTTTATCCAAGAACAAAATTACATTAAAAAGAGGCGATAGGGTTTTACAGAAATACGACAATTAAGTCCTTGCAGATTATAATTAGAGAGAAAGAGACGATGTAAAAAATATCCTCATCCCAGCTAATGTTTTTAATTGGCTCTCGTTTAACGCACTTGATTGGATTAGCATAAATTGGAAAAGCGAATCAAAATTAGGTTCGGTGTTCAAGGTCAAACGAGGAAACTTATGGCATTCCTCTAATCTGAGGTTATTAAGGAAAAATATTTTGATTTTTTTCTTTTTATATTCGTTAGAGAATATGCGTTTGGGTATCTTAATTTTTCTTTTTTCTTTTTTCTTTTTCGTAAACTGGAAGAGGTAAATAGGATTATGGTAAGAGACAAGACGGTAAGAATTATAAGTGTAAATAAATAAAATGGAGATCCATTAATCGCATTAGAAACAGATAGTTCTTAAAAAGTTTGTTTCTTAAAAGTTACATTATATGTTGGGTGTTTTAATTGGATGTATTTTATGTTGTATATTTGAATGTTTATTTAGAAATATTATAATAAAATTTTAAATAGAGTATTTTTTTGATAATTCTAAACGATTAGTTAATTGAAAATGTTAGTAAATAAAATACAAGTTAGTATTAAAAATATTAAATAGAGTTTATTACTTATAAAATGTTCGTTAATTTGAAGTGGTTAATAAATAAATGCTAAAATGCATATTTGAAATAATTATAAAGACAGACACAAATAAAACGAAAATTAATAATTTACATTAGAACAGATATTACTAAAAATATTCAAAACTTAAAAATATTCATAAATTATATATTAATTGCATTAATGAACATTAGATAGGAATATATATATTCGAAAACATTTGTTAAAATATAAAAAAACCATAATTTTTAAGTGAATATGCTGCGAAATTTAATTGTAATAGATTTTAAAGCAAATATTTTAAATAAATCATTAATAATTTAAAAAAACAATTAAATTACTTTTTAAATAATAATCTAAAGAATGTATGGTTTATAAATTGACTAGGAAAATAGTTAAATGTTTAACCGTTAAATAAATATTGTATTGATATTTTTCCCACATTAAATTATTAAAAATATTTAAATTATAAAAATTGAAACCAGCATATTTGAGAGTAGTTTTAACAAGATATGAATAAAAAAATGCTTTATATTTTGAAGGAGAGATTAATAATTTTGTAATAATGTCCTTTTTTTTATTTTATTATAAAACATAGCATGTATATTTGAATTTAGTGTTTTAAATACTATGAGTGATTAGTTAATTGTACATAACATTATATAAGCGATTAAATAGTATAATTGCATAATAGTATAATTATTTTTTGATATAATAAATTTAATAATGTATAATAATTTTTTGATGTAGATAATTTACACTTTTTATTAAAGTTATTATATATTGATATAATTTATATTTAATAATATTTTCGACATTTTGAAACAAACAAAAAAAAAAGGCTTAAATAAATTAGGGAAAATAACTCTACAGTTATCAGTCAACTGGTAATAAATATATTACATCAATAAATTATGAATTTAATTAAATATCCTTTTCTAAATTTCTTTTGCATAACTTGAAAATGGAACAAATTAAATTTTTCAATCTATATAATTCTATAAGGTTTTTGAATTAAAAATCATTGAATGTTATATTAATTTCATGTTTTACAATGGGTGATTTTACACTGAATACTGAAAAATTAAACACATACTGAAAACTTTAATAAACTATTAATTTATTTAAACATTATTAACTTATATTATAATTAAAAATAGATGTTTTACATGAACATTATATATGTAAATTAATGTACCTTTATGGTGTATGAAAAATAAAACACCTATTACATCCTAAATAAGCACCTATTATAGACTTATCAATTAAACACTTAAAAAGTTTATTTAAAAGTTTATAAAGTATGTGTAGCCAAAATTTATGAATAAATTTTTATTAATAATTAAAACGTTATTAAGCGTTATTTTTATTTTGTTGTATAAATATTATTAGAAAAATAAAAATAACGTTAAATTACAACATTATTTTTATTTTGCTGTCAAACTTTTATTTCACCATATAGCTCTAGTCTTCAAAAATTTTTGCATAATTAGTTATTATAAAAATAATAAACAAATACAGATAAAAATATTACTGTATTAGTTTTCAATTTATTTTCAAATTTAATACTAATGTATTCTTTCAAGTAGATGTTTACTGATTAAAGTTTACATAAATATAACAGAAAAAAATTAAGAAATAATATTATAAATCGCTTTTACTTAGCCAACGATTAAGATTAAATATTATAAATTTCTTTATTTAGCATACGATTCAGATTAAATATTATAAACGGCTTTATTTAGCCAACGATTAAGATTAAATATTATAAACCGCTTTATTTAGCCAACGATTAAGATTAAATATTATAAATTACTTTACTTAGGCAAATTTTTATTATTTAAGACAAGTTATTTAAATTCACAAGACTGCAACTGCACAGTTTTATTTAATAAAATATACCCAAACTGAGGTTTTATTTTCCATAAACGGCCACGCTTATTTATATCTATAAAAAATAAATAAACATATAAAAGTTTACAATAACAAAGCAAATTAAAATATCATTTCACTTATCGAAAAGAAACAAATATTTCCTTCATATATTTTAAATTTAGATTTAAATAATTTTTTTAGATAGAGACCACATTATGAGAAGGAAAAAAAATAACTCTTTAAAAAATATTCCAGGCTTCATTACGAATTTTTCATCAAAATATTACTCGAATTTCTCAACTCAAATGGAATAACGAGCGAATCCTTGTGGAGAGATTTCGAATTTGTTGACTTTCCCCGCGTAAGTATTCAAGAATTCAATACGCTATATATTATTTACATTCGTTAAAAGATTCGAGTTCTTCCATTGGAAACATGGAGTAGAAGGTAGAGTTAATATTTTGCCCTGAATAACGATTTTTCCCCATTAATATTAAGCGCAAACTCCAAACAGTCCTCTGCATGAAAGAGAACAACTTTCATTTCATTCATTCCCTTTTTCACCATTATTTAATAAAGGCTCGGCAAGTAGCAATACTGGAGTTGTTTTTTTTTTTTAAAGAGAAATCTAGAGTAGGAAAGTGTGTTTCGTTTTCTACCAACTTCAAATCATCAACTGGATTTTTACGGTGTGGATTTTTTTTAAGCATGATTTGGTTTTGTTTCATTACTAAAATATTTTTATACAAATATATAAATTGTTTCCATAAAGTTATGCAGAGGAAATAGTGTCTGAATAAAATATGAGTCAACTTAAACTGTGGTGGTTTTCGCAATACTTCTATATTTGGTACATTTAATCGAATAAATTAGAATGCAAGATTTTTCTAACCATGTTGCATTAAAAATCTAATACATATCGCTTCATAAAAGGTATGTATTATATTATCGATATTAAATACTTAACTTTAGTCTATATCACAAGTTTTCTGTGTACTGTTTGGTCAAAACCAAAACGAACAATATTTAGAATGGATAGCAGGTGATTAAACAACCATATGAATTACAAAAATTTATTCATTGATTCTCATGACGAGGTACAGAGACATAAATATATCACTGAACAGAGGTCCACATAACACTCATTCGCATTAAAAAAATTACAATAACAAAGCAAATTAAATTATCATTCCACATTTATAGAAAAGAATAAATCTTTTTTCTTCATATTTTTTTAAATCTCTATCTAAAAAAATCATTTAAATCTAGAACACATTAATAGAGGGAAAAAACAACTCTTTAAAAATATTTCAGATTTCATTACGAATTTTCCCGAGATATTACTAGTTTTTCTCAACATCATATCGTAGATCCTTCCACTCTCTCAACTCAAATAGAATAACGAGGTTGAATCCTTGTGGAGAGATTTCGAATTTGTTGACTTTCCCCGCGTAAGTATTCAAGAATTCAATACGCTATATATTATTTACGTTCGTTAAAAGATTCGAGTTCTTCCATTGAAACATGGAGTAGAAGGTAGAGTTAATATTTTGGCCCCGAATAACGATTTTTCCCCATCAATATTAAGCGCAAACTCAAACAGTCCTCTGCATGAAAGAGAACAACTTTCATTTCATTCATTCCCTTTTCCACTATTATTTAATAAAGGCTAGGCAAGTAGCAATACTGGGTTGAGTTGTTTTTTTTTTTTTTAAAGAGAAATCTGAAGTAGAAAAGTGTGTTTCGTTTTCTACCAACTTCAAATCATCAACTGGATTTTTACGATGTGGATTTTTAGATTTCATTTCGCATGATTTGGTTTTGTTTCATTATTTGGATACATTTATACTAATATGAAGTATTTCCGTAGAGGTATACGGTGGAACTAGTGTCTGAATAAAATATGAGTGAGTTTAAAATGTGGTGGGTTTTGCACTACTTCTGTATTTGGTACATTGAATCGAATAAATTGGATTGCAAGATTTTTTAACAATGTTGTTTTTAAAAACAAATATATATAACTTCATAAAATGTATATATTGAATTATCGATATTAAATAAATTTTCCCTATATTACAAGATTGCGATGTACTGATTGGTCAAAATGTAACCATGTAAATTGTAAACTTTTATGTATTGATTCTTATGATGAGGTTCAGAGACATAATTATCTCATTGGACCGAGTTCTATATACCACTCATTTTCATTAAAAGATTACGATAATAAAGCAAATTAAATGATCATTCCAATTATCGAAAAATAAACAAATCTATTTTCTTCGTATTTTTTACATATCTATCTAAAAAAAAATCACTTAAATCTACAAAACATTAAGAGAGCGAAAAAAATTAACTCTTTAGATATAATTCAGATTTCATTACGAATTTTTCATCGAAATATTACTCAGTTTTCTCAGAATCATATTGTGGATCCTTCCACTCTTTCAACTCAAATAAAATAACGAGTTGAATCCTTGTGGGAGATTTCGAATTTGTTGACTTTCCCCGCGTAAGTATTCAAGAATTCAATACGCTATATATTATTTACGTTCGTTAAAAGATTCGAGTTCTTCCATTGGAAACATGGAGTAGAAGGTAGAGTTAATATTTTGCCCCTGAATAATGATTTTCCCCTCATTAATATTAAGCACGAACTCCAAACAGTCCTCTGCGTGAAAGAGAACAACTTTCATTTCATTCATTCGCTTTTCCACCATTATTTAATAAAGGCTAGGCAAGTAGCAATACTGGGTTGAGTTGTTTTTTATTTTGAAGAGAAATCTAGAGTAGGAAAGTGTGTTTCCTTTATCAACTTCAAATCATCAACTGAATTTTATGAATGTGGATTTTTTTAAGCATGATTTGGTTTTGTTTCATTATACATTAGTATAAAATATTTTAAAGTAATGTGTTTCCGTAAATTTATGCAGTGGAAATAGTGTCTGAATAAAATATGCGTCAACTTAAAATGTGGTGGTTTTTGCTATACTTCTGTATTTGTTGCATTGAATCGAATAAATTAGAATGCAAGATTTTTTAACAATGTTGTTTACAAAAAAATAATATATAACCTTTCATAAAATGTATCTATTTAATTATCTATATTTAATAACTTTACTCTATATCACAAGATATCGGTGTACTTTTTGGTCAAAACCAAAACGAACAATATTTAGAATGGATAGCAGTTAATTAAACAATCATATGAATTACAAATATTTATTCGTTTATTCCGATGAGGTTTAGAGACATAAATATCTCACTGGACCGATGACCACATATATTACTCATTTTAATTAAAAGATTACATTTCTTTCTGATATAGAAATGCTCACCGAGTACCTTCTGCAACATTCTATAAGTTTCCGCAAACAAAATTTAACGCAAGTTCTTGCTCAATTAATTCAGACATTTCAAAAAGCTAGAATTTTAAAAAATACGATGAAAAAAATATCTATAAAAATCTTTTAAATCTCGAAACTTTAATAAAGGGGAAAAATAACTCTTTAAAAATATTTCAGCTTTCATTACGAATTTTCATCGAAATATTACTCAGTTTTCTCAACATCATATCGCAGATCTTTCCACTCTCTCAACTCAACTGGAATAACGAGTTGAATCCTAGTGGAGAGATTTCAAATTTGTTGACTTTCCCCGCGTAAGTATTCAAGAATTCAACACGCTATATATTATTTACGTTCGTTAAAAGATCAGAGTTCTTCCGTTGCAAACACAAAGTAAGGGTAGAGTTGATATTTTGCTTCTGAATAACAATTTTTCCCCCATCAATATTAAGCGCAAACTCCAACAGAGTCCTCTGCATGAAAGAGAACAACTTTCATTTCATTCATTCCCTTTTCCACTATTATTTAATAAAGGCTATATAGTAGTAATATGGGTTGAGTTGTTTTTTAAAGAGAAACCTGAAGTAGAAAGCGTGTTTCGTTTTCTACCAATTTCAAATCATGATCTGGATTTTTTTTTAAGATTTCATTTCGCATGATTTAGTTTTGTTTCATTATTTTGATATATTTTATACTGTTTCCCTACAGTTATGCAGTGGAAATAGTGTCTGAATAAAATAGGGTCAGTTTAAAATGTGGTGGGTTTCAATGCTTCCGTATGTCTAACTGTATTTGGTACATTGAATCGAATAAAATAGAATGCCAAGATTTTCTTAACAATGTTATTTTAAATATTATATATATATATATATATATATATATATATATATATATATATATATATATATATATATAAATATATATAAATATATATAAATATATATAAATATATATATATATATATATATATATATATATATATATATATATATAACTTCATAACTATATTCATATTGTACTGTTTGGTCAAAATCAAATGAACAATATTTAGAATGGTCTAACACTTAATTAACATATGGATTAAAAACTTTTATGCATTGATTCTGATGATGAGGTTTTGAGAAATAAAATATCTCACTGGACCCTGCTCTTTCTATTATTTCCACATCACTATCCGTTTCAGTAGTCATATACTATAGATTGGACAACAGTTCTCAAACATAAATAATCAATTCTATTTCAATTTATGCCCCTTTAAAATTTAAATTAGAAAAAAAAACACAAAAAAACCTGCAAAAAAATCTAAAACTATTATCAATGCACTTTAAGGAATCGATGTCTTCTGAAAAATGTTTACGTTCATATTGAAATATCCAACAGGTCTTTATAATTATAAGTTAGTCAATATTCATTAAAGAATTGTTAACAAAACAATGTAGTTGTTGCTAATTGCAAACAACATCAAGGATGCCGACAAAGGTTTAACAAAATTAAGAAGGTTCGAAAACTTAGTGAATTTATTCTCAAAACAGAAAATATTACAATTTTTTTTCTCAAAAGCAAGAAGAAAAAAATACTCTTTGATATTCACGCCACTAAACTCCAGCTCATTATTTTTAAAAATTGTAATTATAATCCACATAAAAATATAATTCCTTAATTCCGAAAAACTGCAAAAGCGATATTAATTAAAATCAGAAACAACCACTTCTGAAACAGAAAGAGCACAAAAAATAATATCTTTCACTGGAAAATTAGTTTGAAAGCTAGCCAAAGAGTTTCTCCAAACAATCTTCAATGTAAACAATGAAAAATTAAGATTTTAATTTGCTGTTGAGAGTTTTTGTATAAGAAAATCCGGCAAAAATAACAGCAAGTATAGAAAAAAACCAGGATGGACGATAATTTTAAGGATCTTAATTACTAGAGGTACTTTACCCCCTACATCTTTGCATTATAATATATAGGCGACTTGCTGTTCATTAAAAAGGGGGCCATAATTAGCAGGATTAATTGCATAGCGTAACAAAGAAGCTTGTATTATTATAAATTGCTGTTAACTTGGGGTAGTAATTAACGCTCAGAAAGCCGATTCAAAACTAATTGTGAACGATTTCTTAGAGGTGTTTTATGACAGTATATGCGGGGTTTTTTTTCACCCCGTATTGAGTAATAAAATAAAAAACTCCGTCGGAAATTGAGTGTACTAAGTGGATGTAACTGTACGTGGCACATTGAATCAAATAAATCAGAATGCAAGATTTTTTAAACATAAAAGCTGTTTTAAAAAACGAAGAGTCAGATACTCAATGCTTGGTGTTAATACCATGACACATGACATCATTGGTGAACAAGATATTTATGATACAGTGTAAGATTTCATCTACAAAGTACAGACGTCACCAAGAGTCTTGGGAGACACTCCTTTATGGGCCTATGTGAATTGTGCAATGATCTATGCCTATGTGATTGTGCAATTCAAATCAAAAAAAATCCGTCTTTGGAGATTTAGACAAGAATGGGGATAAAATAAATCTTTTAATGCAAACGCAAGTTTTTAATACTTTTTACCGTTCTAAAATTATTATATATTCATTATAAGAAATCAATTACGTTCTGAATAATGTTTGCGTTCATGTTGAAATATACAACATGTCTTTAAAGAAAATTCACAATTTTTATGATTGTAAATTAGTTACGAAAATTATCCAAACAACATCAAAGATGCCGACTAAGTTATAACAAAATTAAGAAGGTTCGAAAAGTTGATGAATTTATTCTTACTACAGAAAATTGCACACTTTTTTTTTTTTAAAAAGCAAGAAAAAAAAATACTCTTTGATATTCACGCCACTAAATTCCAGCTCATTATTTTTTAAAAATTGTAATTATAATCTACACAAAATATAATTCCTTTAATTCCGAAAAACTGCAAAAGCGATATTAATTAAAATCAGAAACAACCACTTCTGAAACAGAAAGGGCACAAAAATAATATCTTCCACTGGAAAATTAGTTTGAACAGCTACGCCAAAAGCTTCTCCAACAATCTTCAATGTAAACAATGAAAAATTAAGATTTTAATTTGCTGTTGAGAGTTTTTGTATAAGAAAATCCGGCAAAAATAACAGCAAGTATAGAAAAAAAAAACCAGGATGGACGATAATTTTAAGGATCTTAATTACTGGAGGTACTTCCACCCCTACATCTTTGCATTATAATATATAAGCGACTTGCTGTTCATTAAAGGGGCCATAATTAGCAGGATTAATTGCATAGCGTAACGAGAAGCTTGTATTATTATAAATTGCTGTTAACTTGGGGTAGTAATTAACGCTCAGAAAGCCGATTTAAAACTAATTGTGAACGATTTCTTAGAGGTGTTTTACGACGGAGTATGCGATTTTTTTTCTAACCCTGTATTGATTGAGTAATAAAAATAAAACTCCGTCGCAAATGGAGTGTGCTAAGTGGATATGAAGAGAAATAAATGATGATTGACTGTGTAAGGTTATTTGGATAGGAAAATAACAGATGGCGTCCATGTTTCATTCTTTGTTGGAGTTTACTGAATGCCATATGTGCTACGGATTAAAAAAATTAATATTCAATTTGAAGAAAGTTGTCAAAGAATGTGATTCTCCGATAATTAGAAAGCAAATAAATCTTTTATTAAATGTTAATTTATTATTAAATAAAAGGCTGGGAGGATATGCATAGTAAATTTTTAATTGTATAGAAATAGCAATTTTCACAAGTTAAATTATACGAACTTGTTATTGTTTAAATTATGATTATCTATGGCAAAGGTATCATTCGTTATGGAGAAATACTTTTACTGATAAATTGGTTAATTTTTAAAAATGTTATAAATTACTTTTTGATTTGATTGTTCAAGAGATCGATCTTGTATTCAATTGAGATAGGAGAATAATATATCAATGAAAGATACATAGTTAAAAAAATTCTAGTACTATAGTAGTCCTAATCAAATTTTAAATGGCATTGTCTTAATGCTAAATTGAGATACAAGGTGTTCACAAAAAATATTTTTATAATTTCAAAAGGATTATTACACAGGCAAATGAAAAGACAGATAAGTGAAAATTATTGCAAAATTATATAACTTGCCCCTGATATAATTATGTATATTTCCTGCCCCTGATATAATTATTCTTAACTTTGCTTGGGAGAAATTGATCTGTCTATTTAAAGATACTGTGTATCAAGCAAAGTTATGGGGTATGAATAATCTAAAGCAAAGGGTTACTGATGGTACTGCCAGAATTGATGGAGGTATGCAACAGCCAACATAAGAAATCGAGTTGCTTTGTGATGTTCTTCTTGCAAATAATGGTGTATGTAAGCCCATATAAAAGATACATCTATTATATCTCTTTGCATTGCGAATGCTTCTTTTACATGGGGAAAAATAGATCTATCTATTTAAAGATACTGTATTACTGCATATCAAGCAAAGGTATGACACATGGAAAATCTAAAGTAAAGAGACACTTTTGTTATTGTCACCATTGATGAGATAATACAACAGCAAACATGGCAAGAAATCGAATAACATTGTGATGTGCTTCTTATAACTAATGGTGTCCATATAGATATGCAAGCCCATATAAAAGATATAGCTATTGTATCTTTGTATTGGGAATGTTTCTTTGTATGGGGGAAAATAGATCTATCTATTTAAAGATACTGTGCATCAAGCAAAGGTATGCCACATGAATAATCTAAAGCAAAGGGTCACAAATGATATAGCAAACATGGCAAGAAATCGTATGCTATTATGACGTGCCTCTTACAACTAATGGTGTCCATATAGATATTCAAGCCCGTATAGAATATACAGTAATTAAATAAGGCAAAAAAATCCAAATATATGTATCTCATTTTGCAATATTTTTATAATTGTCTTTTCATTGGTTTTTGTAATAAATTTTTGAAACAGTAGGACTACTTTATGGACACTCTGTATTTATAATTGAAAGCGATTTTTCCTGTAATTAAGTTTAAATATGTATTAAAGGTTCAAGGAAGTTCAGAATATCTAGTAATAGTACGAAAAATATCTTAACACTGTAATCATGCTTACTCCTAAGCAATACAAGAGCTCTCCCTGTGATGTTCAAGAGAAATGGTGAATAAGCCTCGAGACTCTCACCCTAGTGGAAGTACTACGAAACTGGCGTTCCCGCTAAGAAATGTTTAGTTTGTAATCTCATCATCGAGAGGAAATATATTTAGCGCAAACCTGTGTAAATGTTGGCCTACAGTCTCACACCCACAGAGGAAGTAATATATTAATTATCAATGAAGGCCGTTGTTTTGCAAAATTTACTTTTATAAATAATGGCGTCTTTTTTGGCGCCCAATTAGCTGTTGATGTTAGCTTCAATAATTATTTTTTAAATCTTTTATGAAATTTTAAAAATAAATTTCTTTTGTTTCGCACCATAATCTAAAAAAATCCTCCAGGGATACAATGAAAGAAGCCACGAAGTGGCTATTGGATATATCCTGAATTACGGATGAGTTAATTAGTTTTGTGTTGAAGTTATTATTGAACAAGGTCGAAAGAATATGACAAGTGAAGTATAATCTCACAGCGTAATTTTCTGGGAAACTATTAGTCACTCTTGCAATGTTGTGCTTATATTGGCCATGCTGTATTGTCACTCATTTTGTGTTCATCAACGAGAACTGTTTTCTGCGAAAATACTTTGAGAGTAAATCTCAGCGGTTATTGTTAGATAGTCATCTAATAATGTACAATTCAATTCTATTCTATTCTATTCATTCGCTACTTACATTCAAAAGTATCTTCTTTGGATGCATGCCATTGGATGATGGCTAAGACACTGTGTTTAACATTTAACATAATTTTATAGAGCATCCAGATAGTTAAAGGTTTCGCTCTGGCGCTTGATACCACAAAGTTTTTGATTTGAGTTCCGGCGGTGCCATGGTTGTTTGTAGGGTTCGGAATCCCATTTACACAGTAGGTTCCGATCTAATATGAATGTAGAGCGTTTCGCTGGCAACCCTACCCCAAAAAAAAGAAACCATCTCATGTTTCGAAATCTGCCAGTAGGCAGACGGACTTGGCCCATTATGGTGCTGTTGCGCCAATGAAGTTGTCGTTTTACGGTTATTTTTGCCACTTTAGGCTAATTAGACCGGGACCTTCAGTTTAATGTGGATTACAAGCCATCCACGCTATAGCCAGGATTCAAACCTGAAGGCTGTTGTACTAATAGCCATAGCGCTACCCAATTGGTCATTAGGCGCGCGACAATGAAGAGGTTAGAGGTTCAATCAGTGTTATCATGTCTTATAATTATCCTCCAAAAAAAATAAGGATACAATTTTTTTTTTTTTAGTGTTAATTACGCAAAAATATGAAATCTAGAATTTATTTATCCATTTTTTTCTTAAGCTCTGTGCTTAAAAGTTTCCACTTGCTTTTTCAATTTTCCCATAATTGTTCGTTATATTTTTACGGTTGTACTGATTACTTAAACGGAGCTAATTACATTTCTAAAAATGTTTATAAATCTGGGCACAAGGCAAGAGAGAGAAAATTATGATTTTTAATTTTTAACAAAGTGAATTTGCCGCAATTAGTGAACTCGGCTTCCTCGGTTTTATTTGTTAACTCAATTAGAAGTCTCGTGCGAGATAAAAATATTTCCAGAAATTAAAAATCTGCCATTTCCAGCACCGCAGGCTCTGTTGTTTTTTTTTGCTCAGCTTAATGAAAGATGGGAATATGTTTTCATTTCTACCGGTGTAATGAAATTGGAACTTAGGGAATATACATTGATTTGTTATTAATTGTCAATCCAAAAAAAAAAAAAAAAAAATATGACAATCTTAAGAAAGTATCTTTAATTGCTATCAATTTATTGTGTAAGTGACATTAGAAAATTTGTCATTCTGATAAAATACATGATGCTATCGACATTTTTTACTGTAAATGCATGTTAGTTTTATTATTTATTCAGTAAGTATTATTACTTTTATCTTTTACAATGAATATCTTTTACGATCTTTCCTAATTGCCATATTCCATATTGATAGACTTTCATTTTTGATTTACGGTAAATGGTGTTGTTGTTTCATTGTAGTTTATTTGAGGAAATCTAAAAAATTCTTATTACATTGATTTGTTATTAATTGTTAAACAAAAAAATTTAACATTCTTTAGGAAAGTATCTTTAATTGCCATCAATTTGTGTCAGCAATATTAAAAAACTCAGATATTATATTAGATATTATTTAAATTTTTTAAAAAATATAAAATGAATCATTATACGTCGAATATTTATTTAAACGATATTGGAGCATAAATATAAGTTAATCGTGGTTTGAGATTTACCAAATATGAAAAATTATGGTTATTTGTTGATATGAATTATATTTGTTGTTGTTTCTTATTCAACTTGGTGGACATCTATACCAAGCCCACGAACCCATATGCACTCATGGTTGAAGGGAAAGGGAGCAACTTCTGTTGTGATGGAAGCCCACAGGTAAAAGTCTGACTTGGCTCTGATGATGCTCTACAATAATATGAAATTGGGACCTACGGCTTAAAGTGGATTCCAAACCACTACAAACATTCATTACACCATCTGGATTTGAACCCGAGACCTGTGGCATGGAGCGCCAGAGTGCTAGACACTCAGTTATTCAGGCCCCCATAAGAATTATAATTTCTGTATATATCTGACATTCAGCGTTGTTAAAATTATTGGACAACACAGAGACTAATTAAATCGAATACAATTTTACGGAAATAATAGAAATGTAAATAATATTAACATTAAATTATTTACAACACAATTAGAAATATTAATAAATTTCGATGTGAAGCGCTTAATTGCTATTAATACTTACGCTTTAGTGATTTCATACCACGTATTGGAAGCAGCTGACATACTGTTTTAATACTAAACCAAGTCCATAATTGAATCCATAAACCGAGAGGTCTCATGGAAAGAGGGCAACTTTCTGTGCTTTAGCACCCGCAGGTAAAAGTCTGATCTGGCTCGAGTCGCTTAAGAAGGCGGGTAGTGCCTTCCGGGAAGAATTTTTAGGGAAGCTACCATGCATTTTCATGTCGTATGGAGAAAAACCCTGAAAACTCGCACCAGGCATTCCGACTAACGCAGTAAGGTGCAGGACATTACAAACGCCATCGCTTATCCTCGTTTTTGAAACAATGTCTACTAAAACGCCACCAGCGGATTGAACCTCAGCCCTAATACTCACCAACGCAGCACGTTGACACTGCACCACGAGTCGGCCATCTATAAAATCTAAAAGTATGCAAGATTTTCTACATAGGTTACCATTAAAATTTAACAACTGTATATGTGGAAATCAGAACTACAAGAAAGCAGTAAAATAATGTTATTGGAGTTTGATGAATTGTAATTATAAGTAAGTAAATTATCAAAATAAATGTACTTTATTTTTAAAAAATTCCGGGAACAATATTATTCGATAAAGTAGCCGTTTCTTGAAATTATTTATTTATTCTTTAAATTCAGAAACACTCAAAAAATAGAAAAGATAGCATGTTATTTCTATGCGGTTACAGTGGCAAAAATACAAAACTGTAAGAAAAAAATATTTTATGACGACATGAACATACATCAACATGGCATTCGAAACGATCCACAATAACCAGAAAAAAGACCAAGTCTGCTACACTTGTCAAACGCACACGACTCCCATGAATAAAGGCCCCCAGCAACTGCTGCCACCAAGAATTGAAAATAGATTTAAAAAGGAGGGAATAAGATTTAAAGGGAAGAAAAAAAAAAAATCCTGTGGCATTCAATATTTCTCACTAAATCCTTTAACGGTGACCGAAAACAATTCTCGAATTTTTTATACCGCAAGGAAGTTCTAGATGATGGAAAATACGTGACCGCCGGCAAAGGATGAAAAAAATGGCTAAAATACGTCTATTGGATCGAATATCAGAAAATTTTGTGGGGGCGTTAACGCGTGAAATAAAGAGGGAGGGGGTAAAAGAAGTGCGGGACCATCGGAAAAATCGTTTGGTTGAAAGGACAGTCCTTCCTCCGAGGCATTTTGTACCCCTCTAATCGTAAAGAAAGTAACTTTTTGGAATGGAAGACACCTGAAGGATCCTGGAACTGCCATAAGTTTTCCATCGAATGTTTTTTTTTTTGTTCGGAGTTTAAATGTTTCGTCTGCAGATGGAGAAATCGTTTTCAAAAACTTTGAAAAATATATCATTTGATGTGTATTTTTTATATGAATAACTCGCTGTGATTGTTTTGGGGATATAATATTTAGTGTTATTTAAAGGTATATTGATAATAAATCTTAATAATGACAATAGCAATTAGTTTTAGAAATTAGTTAGAAACAATACAGTTTTTTATCGCTTAATATTCTTAGAATTGTGCCTTTGTAATAAAAAATAAAAAGATTAATAAGCAATTTCCTTTGGGGCCTGATGGACGAGTGACTAGCGCTCTGGCACTCGGTGCCACAGGCTTCGGGGTCGAGTCCCGGCGGTGCCATGTATGTTTTGTATTTGTTGGTAACCGCAGTTCCCGGTCTTATATGACTGCTACTTGTATACCACCACATCACTGTGCCTAGAGCTGAGTTGCCCCCTTTACAGTTTGAGAATGATGACGAGAGAAAAATCCGATTGGTCCTGTCTCTACAATCATACAGTCATATGAGGCCGCTACCTAAGGCTTATAGTGGATTCTGAACTCCATCAAATATCCGTGGCCCTGCCAGGACTCGAACCAGAAATCTGTGGTACACAGCGCCAGTGCACGTAGTCACTTGGACATCCGGTCCTTTTAAATAAATTATTCAATAACATCCTGTTTACGGAATTTTTTTAAAAATAATGTATATTTAAAAATATTCCGTATACAGGACATTATTCTTAAAGTAGCCGTATCTTGAAATTTATTTATTTATTCTTTAAATTCAGAAACACACCAAAAAATAGAAACGATTGCATGTTATTTCTATGCGGTTACAGTGGGGAAAAAAATACAAAACTGTAAGAAAAAAAAAATATTTTATGACGACATGAACATACATCAACATGGCATTCGAAACGATCCACAATAACCAGAAAAAAAAGACCAAGTCTGCTACACTTGTCAAACGCACACGACTCCCATGAATAAAGGCCCCCAGCAACTGCCACCAAAGAATTGAAAATAGATTTAAAAGGAGGGAATAAGATTTAAAGGAAGAAAAAAAATCCTGTGGCATTCAATATTTCTCACTAAATCCTTTAACGGTGACCGAAAACAATTCTCAATTTTATACCGCGAGGAAGTTCTAGATGATGGAAAATACGTGACCGCCGGCAAAGGATGAAAAAAAATGGCTAAAATACGTCTATTGGATCGAATATCAGAAAATTTTGTGGGGGCGTTAACGCGTGAAATAAAAGAGGGTGGGGGTAAAAGAAGTGCGGGACGATTGGAAAAATCGTTTGGTTGAAAGGACAGTTGAGCCCACTCACCCTTTGGGGCATTTTGTACCCCTCTAATCGTAAAGAAAGTAACTATTTGGAATGGAAGGTCACCTGAAGGATCCTTGAAACACCATAGGTTTTCCATCGAATTTTTTTTTTGTTCGAAGTTTAACTGTTTCGTCTCCAGATGGAGAAATGTTTTTTTTTTTCAAAATGTTTTAAAAATATATCGTTTGGTGGGCCTACAATTTTTTTTATATGAAAAATTTGCTGTGTTTGTTTTGCTGATATAATATTTAATATAATTTAAAAGGTTAATTTTTATTTTTATAATTTATATAATTTTTCTAATTAATCTATTAATAACAATTCTAAAAAAGAAAATAGGGAATAGTTTTTAGAAATTAATTTGAAAGAAATTAGTTTTTTTTTTATCGTTATATATTTTTAGAATTGCACTTTTAAAAAAAAAAAAAAAATGTCATCAAAATTTTCGTTTGATTATACAAGATTTCATTTCAAATCGCGGTGGTGACATGGATATTTGTAGTGGTTCGGAATCCACTTTAAATCGTAGGTCCCGGTCTCATTTGACTCAAGAACGTCACGGAATCAAGTCATACTTCCAGTTACGTTTGCTCCATCACAACAGAAGTTGTATCATTCAACCATGGGTCCAACCATGGGTTGTATCATTCAACCATGCGTGGGGTTGGTCAAGATCAGGGGTCTCCAAACTACAGCCCGCGGGCCAAATCCGGCTCGCCAGTGTCATCAACCCGGCCCGCGACAGCGGAATAGTTTATTATTGCTGTAATAAGTTGGATACAAAAATACAGGGATCGGTGTAATACTTCAATTACTGCGATCTCGAAATGAGTGGAATACACCAGAACTTTCTCAGACCAATGAGATTATTCCCGAATGTTTAATTGTTACTGTGCTTTCGATACTACTAGCGCCATATGTTAGCGATAAAGGATATTACCGACCTATTTCCGCTTTTGACCACTAGATGTCAAGTGTCACGGTCGTACCGATACACAATAGTAATTGCAGTAATTGAACCAGCGAATTTAGCAAGCGTATGCTCGCTCAGAGCACGTACTCGGCGACTAGTCTAGAAATTACGGATAATGGCAGAAAAATTAAAACGGTTTTGGCCCTTGGTACTTACTGGACTAAACAGTATGCCTTAAGGCTGAAACGTTTGGAGGCCCCAGGTCTAGATGTCTACCAAGGGGGATAAGGAATTACAACAACTTTTACTCTAACAAAAACTAATTTTGCTCAATATGGTGAGCATTAGGCTGATGTTCAATCCGCTGGTGGCAATCTTATAGACACTGTTTCAAAAACGTAGAAACTTGATGAACATCACAAAGCCATGATCTTGCCTCATGAGTCGGACCGCCTGGTGGCAGTTTCCTGGGTTTTCTTCCATACGATACGCAAAATGCGGGGTAGTTCCCCTTAAAAATCCTCTCAGAAGACACTGCCCTTCTTCTTCAGAGACACGGAGCAAAGTCAGACTCTACCTATGGGTGCTCCGTCACAACAGAAACTGCCCCACCCTCCCTTTCTCCAACCATGAGAGTAGACTATTCATAGGGTGTCCATCCGCGCTTCCGGACACCGAGGATTAATCCCAACAACAATCAAATTTTATAACACTACATATAGTATTTAACCAATATTATTTTTAAATTAATTATTATCAATTTTAATGATATATTATTTATATAATGAATTTGTTTCTGTTATCACACTATTTACCATATTATTTTATAATTAATATATAATATGATTTAAGTACTTTCATTTTCAATAAATACGAATATCACATTACGCTTAATTAAATTATCACACATTTAGTTTGTTGGATTATTGAAAACAAAACCATCATCAAAAACTTAATTTGTTTTTAGCGGCGCATATTCACATTATACACATAAGGAAAACAAAAGTTAATTAACACCACATAACTGTTATATATAACATGGTTGGGTAAGTTTAAACTATAACGTGCTTAAAGGTTAAATCTAGCATTACATGAAAATAACTTATGCCTTGATGAGTTTGCTTATAAGCATATTATGCTTTTCTTCGAGACCATATTAATATAATAATTGAGCTTCAAGTTAAAAATAACAATTATTGTTTCATAAGGAGAACACTAATTAGAACAGTATGCCAATGAGTGAGCTATTTTTAACCTCTTATAGTCCCTAATTAAAATAAGTTCCTTTAGGTAATTAAAATATTATACAATGTATCAAGAAGCCGAGAATGAAATAAAGATATATTATTCTTAACTATAAAGTACTTAGCTTAAAATGTCTCTTTGTGAATGAGAACCGTGTTTATGAAATCGTGTTTTTCAAATGAGAATTGAAGTATTCGAATCGTGATAATGATCAGAAATATAGTTTCACGATTATTTCAAAGTTGAGATTGTTACCGAATTATCTAAGTGGAGAGTAAAAAGAAAATCGTAGAATTATTTGGGGTGAGTTTAAGTGTTATTCCAAATAATTAATGCTTTCTGTTGACTATGAAGTGGAGGGTATATGAATTACCCAAATGCCATACAACTTATTGTTAGTTATTTAAACTGAATAATCAAGAACAAAGCCTCATCTGCTGCCTGAAAGTGAGTGTTCTTCAGTTGTTTTTGTTTTATTTCGCGGTATTATTATTGTTACATTTTATTTTAAATTATTAAATTAAACAACAAAAGAAAGAAAATGATAAGGGTATAAATCAATCCCCAAATATCTGCTACAAATATGCTTTCTTCTAAGCATAGGTGAGCGCCCTCTGTGGCGTTCAAGAGAAATACCTAGTTGCCTTACACTCTCACTCAAAGAGGAAGTGTATTTTAAGCATCTCGTGCATACCTGAGTATCGGGTTTTCGGCTCAAAAGTGGAATCATTCCATGAATCTATAATTATCTGTCTTTAAATGTGTTAAATATTGTATATAATTGTATATGTGTGTGTGTGTGTGTTGTTTGTGCGTGTGTAAATAAAGCTGCGAGTTCTCCAACCTGTGCCGCAAGTATATCAACCCTCATGATATTGATATGCAGTAGTATGTTAATATGATTTATGATGTAATCGTGCTTCCTCCTACAAACTGGCAAACCCCCCTTTGTCGTTCAAGAGAAATAATCAGTAAGCCTCAAGGCTCTCACCTGAGAGGAAGTAAAGAGCAACTTGTGCTTCCACTTAGAAATGTTTCTCTCATACAGAGAAGAAATATATTTAACTCAAACCCGCGTATTAAATGGCCCTACAGACTCTCACCCACAGATGAAATGCCGCTCACCCTGCTCGTAGCATAATATCGAGTTTTCATCTTAAAAGGAGAATCCTTCCAAGTAGTGTGTGTGTGTGTGTGTGTGTGTGTGTGTGTCAATAAAACTGCGAGTTCTTCAACCTGTGCCACAAGTATTTAAACCCAATCGCACTCAGTTACAATCGAATTGCTCAACCTACACACTACATTAGGAAATTTGAAAAAAAAATCTTTTAATGCTTTGTATATGAATGAAAGCAGATTCATGGAATTATGCACGTTATAACAATTATAATTATTTCTAAATAACAACTTTTTTAAATATTATTGTTATTTATGAATCTACATCTTCAATATTTCAAAAAGAGTAAAACCTGTCTTCAATGTTTAAATTATTAACCCTTCTATAAAAAAGAATCTTTCCAAGCCATTACCCTACTAGAAATAAAAGAAAATAAAAGAGTGAAACAATATTTTTCTAGGAGACATTTTTTAAAAGAACAGTTTCATATATCTGTAAAGAAGCAAAATAAAATAAACCACAAATTTCGTAAAATGGCAAGTTTCTTCTGAAGTGCATCCTAGTTCATGATTTGGTATGAGAAATATATAAAACAGAAACATTGTAGCTACTTCAGGAAATATTAGGACTAAATTTGAGAACAACATTTTCTTAGATAAAGTAAATCTAATATAATAATATTGTTTCTATCAACAAATCTAATAATTTTACATATTTCTCAACAATTGACAAGTATTTAGTTTATTTTTTTCTATTAACTTATAATACTTTTAGTAGATTAAATGGTAAATATCGAAGTTTTTATTTCTCTTCATTATAAAAATATTTTATTGATTGACCATGATTGTAATTAATTTTTCGACAGTTTCAAAGTTCAGCTTCTTTCCAGAACATACTACCCATTTTTATCTAAAATATGTTACAACTTTGGCTTAGATAACGTTCCAAAAGAAAATGTTACAAATTGCTTAATTAATTTTACGATCCACAAGAAAATATGTTACAATTTGCTTGCGTAATTTTACGATTCCCCCAAGAAAATATGTTACAATTTGCTTACGTAATGTTACGATTCCCCAAGAAAATATGTTACAATTTGCTTACGTAATGTTACGATTCCCAAGAAAATATGTTACAATTTGCTTACGTAATGTTACGATTCCCAAGGAATATATGTTATAATTTGCTTAATAATGCTATGCTTACCCTAGAAAATATGTTACAATTTGATTAAGTAATGCTATGCTTACCCAAGAAAATATGTTACAATTTGATTAATTAATGTTACGATTCCCCCAGAAAATATGTTACAATTTGCTTAATTAATGTTACGATTCCTCCAAAAAATATGTTCCAATTTGCTTAAGTAATGTTACGATTCCCAAGAAAATATCGTGCAATTTGCTTAAGTAATGTTGCGATTCCCCAAGAAAATATGTTACACGTGTATATATAGGAATATTTTACAATTGCGAATTACAATACACTACAAATATACCAGCTAAATAGCTTGCACCGAATACTTATATACGCAGCTTGCGGCTTGATGGCCAATAGCTAGCGCTTTGACCTTTGGTACCACAGGCTCCAGGTTTGAATCTTGGCGGTGGCATGGTTGTTTGTTAGTGATTCGGAATCCACGTTAAACTGTATGTCCCGGTCTGTTTTGCCCTCGTGTGCGCAAGATGACCGTAGAGACCGAATCAAACCTACCTACTATCTTGCTCATAATGAAATATGCGTTAGCTTTAAACCACAATAAATTGAATCAAATTAAATAATATAGTTTTGTAAAGGGCATAAATGAATGAAAACTCTAAATGTACTTTCTTTTCGTATGAAATTTTTGCAATATATTTATATACTCCTACTAAAATGTTAACTAAATTTAAAGATCAATGAATTATATCATTAAAAAAATATTTTTTGTTAAATTTTTGTTCTCAGTTTTCAACGGAACATCCCTTAAAGAGTCCATCGGAACTCTTTTCAGAAAAAATTGAGCCTTCGAACTTTGAAATGTTTTTTTCCGGTCACTACTTTGTACATAAAGAAAAGTTTTACAATGCAGAAAGCACCATCAATTTCGGAAAACAACTGTGTTGTTCGAAATAAAGATAAAAATCAAATGAAAAATCGTGCACTTTTAAACCTCTGTTCTTCTGGTTGACATCAAAGATAGATTGTAAATGAAAAGTTTTAATGTAATCTGAACGGTTAAGATTAATTATAGATTTTTATGGGCGTACAATAATTGATGACAGGAAAAAAATAGCGAATGCTCCGCGTAACAAAATAATAATAAAAAAAACAATAGCTGAAACAATTTAGACTCCAATTTTTTCATGAATAAAACATGAAATCTGTACGTTTAATTTCAAATTGCTATTAAAAATATGTACATAAATTTATTAATTCCAATATGAGTGTATTTATTAAACATGTACATTAAAACAACACGTATTTGAAAAAAAATACTTAAAATACAACATATTAATATTATATTTGTTTTTAAAAGCTAGTATATAACTTCGCTGTTTTCCTTGGCATTAATATTTTCTAGTTTCTTGATGTCTATATTTTGCAGTAACTAGGTATTTTGAATTAATTTTCTTTCTTTGCGTCTAAAAAAAATTATTTGAACCCTGGTACACTAACACTGTGTAAAGAATATGTTAATAAAATGTATACATGCATTAAAAAAACATAAAAATTGGATCAAATTAACTTATCAACATTGTTTTATTTGAGTTAATTCATGAAGAATTTAATTCACATGTTCTTATTTTTTGGCAGTCTGATTATTAACCAAATATTAATTATTACCAATGCGAAAAACACCCACAGAATATAATATACTGTGATCTCATGGAACAAAGATTACATAATCTATGATCTCATGGAACAAAGATTACATAATCTATGATCTCATGGAACAAAGATTACATAATCTATGATCTCATGGAACAAAGATTACATAATCTATGATCTCATGGAACAAAGATTACATAATCTATGATCTCATGGAACAAAGATTACATAATCTATGATCTCATGGAACAAAGATTACATAATCTATGATCTCATGGAACAAAAGATACATAATCTATGATCTCATGGAACAAAGATTACATAATCTATGATCTCATGGAACAAAGATTACATAATCTATGATCTCATGGAACAAAGATTACATAATCTGATCTCATGGAACAAAGATTACATAATCTATGATCTCATGGAACAAAGATTACATAATCTATGATCTCATGGAACAAAGATTACATAATCTATGATCTCATGGAACAAAGATTCCTATGATCTCATGGAACAAAGATTACATAATCTATGATCTCATGGAACAAAGATTACATAATCTATGATCTCATGGAACAAAAAGATTACATAATCTATGATCTCATGGAACAAAGATTACATAATCTATGATCTCATGGAACAAAGATTACATAATCTATGATCTCATGGAACAAAAAGATTGCATAATCTATGATCTCATGGACATTACTTTACACTTCATTGCATAGCCAGATAGTCCCTTGAAAGATAAAAAATTGAGAATAGTAAATACATATGCATAACTATAACATTCAATCATATTCAGACTTTTTCTATTTGTAAGAAATTTTGTTCTTCCATGTTATTGGTATACATTACTGGACGTTATTTGACTAGGATCCAATTAAACAAAAACAAGATGGATTATGTCCTGATGATTATAATGAGGGGCATATTTCTAAAAATTTCCAGCATATTAACTTTGCATTGGATTAACTGTTATGGATTTATACTAAATTCCAATATGTGTTTTTCTTACTTTGTACTTGCAAGTGCTCTCATCTTGTCTCATGATATTCATTTTCATCGTCGTCACTAATGCAGACTTACGATTAATAATAATTTTTCTTTGAATTTTTAATGAGACTGACTTAGAAACGCACAATAAATAGATTATAAATACCTAATATAGCATTTGCTGAGTGATTTTGCTTTTTTTAACACCGTTTTCACACTTTTTTTTTATGTATGTTTTTACATTTTCTGTATATATAAACAATGTGTTTTTCTTATCCACTTGGTAAATAATAACATCTAGACTAAATCTATGAACCCTTTGACGTATCATGATAAAGGATAAAAAAAATGCAGCTTCTGTTTGTTTGTCCTTGCGCCAAAAGAAATTCGGCTATCAAAAAGAGAGAAGTCTGACTTTACCCCATCCGGTTGTACCCTTGGACACTGGCTACTCATTGTAATACCTTTTTACGACATGCATGGGATGCAGTGCGGATTTCTAACTCGGACCCCACAGGACATTATAGTACTAAAAATTCAACAGGATGCAAAAAAATTAATTATAGGAAGATAATATATAATTAAAATTAGCATAGATAAAAAAAAAAGATTCAATTAAAAACTTTATAAATATCAATAACAAATCATCATCAACATAAATATCAATTGATATTCTAAAAAGAGTTCAGTTAATGAAGTAAAAAATATTTTGTACAAGATGTTGATAAAATAGCAGACACCCCAATTATTCATATTTCAAAACCATTAATTTCTTTGATATAGCAGAGATTTTATACACGTAAATGAACAATTTAACAATGATTTTCCACACTGCCTACTCATGGTCCAGTGATCAAAGACCTGGCAGTATATTACAAAGACCGACAACCACATGAACGCGTTGTAATATCGTGTTACTTCAAAGACTTAATTTGCGTATAAAATATCGCATTATCTATCCAAATTCCACACTATACCGTAACTTCATTTTCAAAACCCTACAACCGAATCACACCTTCAATGGAGCAGAAACGGGAAAGGCACATGCTATGGCATTCCCACGACAACATTGCGTTGCCAAACTCTTCTAGCATTCCCACAGTAAAACGTTAAGACTAAAAGTCTGTTGCCAACAACACAATCCAAGCGTGAAAATTATCGTCTGCGGATGTGACACATGGAGCTAGGATGTCACATCATTTAAGGAAAAGAACCGACTATCCAATTTATTTCTTAAATTAGTAAATTCTTAATCTTCCAGTTATGTTACGCCTCGAAAGTTGGTAAGAATAATTACTTTGTCCCGCTATGCCTTTTCCTAATGAAGCAAGAATAATAACAGTAAAGTGTGGAGATGGGTCGGTTCTTCTCATGTAATGAATGAAGTAACGGGTTTTCTGCAAAAGTTTGGATGCATTTTCTGCAGCTTTCATTATATAAATTCTAAAAGTTATGTATTAGAAAAGTATAATATGCGTTGTATCTTTTTCAAAAAAGGGTTTTCTTAAGGCAAAAGTTTGGTCTACTGCATTTTAGTCTCAGTCCTTATTAGAGAATGTCGCCATTATATAAATTCTAAAGGTTATTATGTATTAGAAGTATAATATGCGTTCTAACTTTTTCAAAAATTAGCAGTTTTCTTGTATGGCCTGGGCACGGGTTTTCTTAAGGCAAAAGCTTGATCTACTGCATTTTAGTTGCAGCTCTTATTAGAACATGTATCAATTATATAAATTCTAAATGTTAAATATATTAAAAGTATAATATCGTATCAAGTGTTGTATGCTTTTCAACAACTGAATCTTTTCACTATAAGATAAATTTCGAAAAATAAATCTAAAAACGTAAATAAATTATCAGTAAATGCTATAGTAAGGTTCAATTGAAAGTTGTTGGAATATCCATGCATTAATCAGAATAGTCCATATAAAAAAATCTCAACCAATGTGTCTTTTTCAATTGTGGAATAAATCCTTATTATATAAAAATGTGAAGCTAAAAATAATTATATGCAGGATCGCAGAAAGTTTTTATGGATATTATCAATATCAATCAATTAGAACAAGGGTAGTCAACCTATTTATGCATATCCGCCTTTTTTATATCTCTGTTAATAGTAAGTTTTGTAACCATCACAAGTTCTACAGTTGTGGTGATTTATAAAGTAGGGAAGTAACTTCACTTTATAAAACTTATAAAGCAGACAGACATCAAGTTGAACAATATTATAATAATTATCAAATATTTTATGTCGGACTTTAGTTAAATTTGGCAGAATAAATATTTATAAAAAATCTTATTGTAGTTAAATCTACATTTTATTTATACTTTGCATGCACATAAGCATGAAATCTGATGAATTTACATTTAATTAAATTATTAATGAGATCTTGATGCTGTGAATCTAAATGCTGGATATCTGGCCAATTTTTGTAAGGAACAAAAAAGGCCTCCTCTTTTGGGAATACTCAGGCAGTTTCTTTCTTTAGTTATAATATCATTAGCAGCACTAAAAATTGATTCCACAAGATATGAAGTAGGTAAAAGGTATCAATAAACTAAATATCATTTTCGACATATTTGGATATGACAGGCATTTTTAAACAATACTAAAAAAATTCTTCTATTTCAACATTTAAAAAAATGAATTAAATTTTAAATAAAAGCAAAGTAACCGACAAAATTCCCATACAGTAGAACAAAATCCCTATCGCCCACCATGAAAGCTAGAACGCCCACTGACGGGTGGTAGGCACCATGTTGACTACCACTGAATTAGAATGCATGTTTGATAAAAAGGTTTATCAATGAGAAGATAAGAAGGTATTTGTATTTCAATAAGGAGATTAAAATGTCGGAAATGTAAAACTTGATGATATGCATGAAATAGTATAGCGTTTTTTAAAATCAACATTAAAGGCTTTTCTTCACAGCATAATTAACTTTTTACAATTAATAGTCATAATATTAAAGAATTAGTTGAAAATCAAACAAATGTTAATCTATTCTACTAAATTTTTTTTTTATCTACCTCCCGTTTTTAAATTTATCGGCAGTTTTAACTCAACATTATGCTGTAATAAGAATTATTAACTCTACTAAATGAATTAAAATCGGATATTTGATCCATAAACATTATACAAATTTCAACTTTATTAAATTACAATACATAATACCTACAGAAAAGAAATATACAAGAACGCGTTTTTATGTCAATATACTAAACTATCAATAATTATAAATAATAATCATTTTATAGAAAATCATTACGTGGATAAACTTCATGTCACAGAAAATAACGTAAACTACATTTTATGGAGAACAAATACTAAGAAACGCTTTGCAAAAAAAAAAAAAAAAAAATTGTTTTTAAACATGATACATTTTTAAAAATTTACTTACGTGACAAATACTTACTCAAATATTAGGTAGACGAAGAGAAAAAAAAAAAATTTAAAATTTATTATTTAATTATTTATTTACAGCCAACAAAGATGCGAAAGTAAAGCTCATAATAGAATGTAATGAAAGTGAACAAACTATTTGGCTTTTAATATTATATCCTTATACGTATAATTATGCATATTGGTTTTTTTGTATTTTTTTATTTCTGAAAATATATTAAACATTTTAATGAGCCGAATCTTATGTAAATAAACAGTATTTTGTAAATATTTTTCTCTCAGCAAAAAAAAAGGAGAAAAATAAAGAAGTAATGCACAAAATAAAAATAAACATTTTTTATTCTTACTTTTTTATGCATTTAAACCAAATGATGAAGTCTATATTGAATTATTACCATGCAAAATTTTGACTTCATATACGTTTTCTGTTACTTATAATTTAGTATAACCCATTGGTTTGTTTTGTTTTGTCTGTCTGTCATTTTGTGTACTCTTTCGGTTAATTAGACAGGAGCCTACAGTTTAACGTGAATTCTGAGCCATTAACAAACATCTATGACACCGCCAGGATTCAACCACGAAGCCTGTGGTGCTTACGGCCAGAGCGCTAGCTAGGTGGCCATCAGACGCCTAGTGTGCCCTATTGTGCTTTGAAAAATGGTTATGCTTTATTTTGTTGAATCCCAATTCCTTCGATGAAAAATTCCAGGACATACGACTGACTACCAATATACTTGTTATAATAAATGACTACCGTATATTATTTCGGTAAATATTTTCTGAAAATTATCACATAATGATCCTAACCTTATAAAAAACAAACCAAATTTCCATTATAAGAAAATAAAATGAACTACATTGTTCATAAACCACATAAAACTCAACACCACATAATCTTTATACAAAACTTTTTAAACGACAAATATCTGCTCAACTATTAGAAAAAGAAAAAAAAAAAAAAAAAAAAAAAGTAAGACAAAAGAAATGGAAAAAAAAAGAGAGAATGTATTTTATTCTTGATGCACACCCAACACCAAAAAAAGTTGGTGAAAAAAAGAACCTCTCTCACGGTGTGAAAAAAAAAAAGGCAGCTGACAGTTTTTCAATAGGAAAGAGGATGAAAACAGGAGAGGAGTGGGAGTTGGACTGTGAAGATGAAGGAATCGAAACGTTTTGCAGCAACCAGTCAGCGGGTAGACGTATTTGTGGTGGCAGAATAGCTCGCGTGTATTGCTTTTAAAGCGGTGAATACATCATCGAATTTTCTTGTGTTCTCCCACCTTGCACCCCATTTTTGTTGTAATATTTCGAGAGAAGAAACTTTTTAGTTGCTGCTTTAATACCTTCTTTTGGAGGGAACATTCCATATGTGATGGGTTAGAAGTTTCCAAATGTTCAGATTTGAGTTTTAGTTTTGTTTGGACTTAAAATCGAATCTCAGACGCTTCATATATGAAATAAAATTCCACTTTTTTTTTTTAACAGATATTTGCAGTATATATTATAATTTCTTGTCATAGTAAATCATTAAAAAAAAAAACAACAATAGAACGTAATTATTTTGCGTTAATTATTATAACTTTAATGTTTAATTTGGAGACCAACATTTAGATATTTTAGTTTGGCTTGTAGCTCAAGAATCATTTTTGTATGCGCACTATAGGCTAATTAGTCCGATACATACTGTTTAACGTGGATTCCGAACCACTAATAAACAATCTTGACACCACCACGATTGGAATCAGAAACTCGTAGTATTAAAGGTCAGAGCGTTAGACAGTTGGCATCAGGCTTCTTATATATTTAATGTACAAAATAGAGGATAATGTACAAAAAAAAAAGATAAAATTCGTTTCATGAAACAAAACTTTCTCAATATCTTTCAAAGCCAGACTTTTGGTAATGCGCGGAATTAGCGGTCAAGGTGTTTCAGATCTTAATTCTCTACCGCATCATCTCTGCAGTCACTGCTTTCAGAAATGAGGCGATTTATAAGAATTGTAAAAACAACCAATAATCAAGCGTCCCTTACTAATAAGGTGGAATGGTAAAAGTTTTCCAAGTTTTCTCCAATACGACATGCAAATTCAGGAAAATTATACCTAAAATTCCTGTCGAAGGCAATGTGCTCCACTCCTAGCCCCATATATTTTGCTGAAAATTACCATATAATGATCTTAACCTCATAAAAAGCAAACCTAATTTTACTTATAAAAATGAACCATGTTGTTCATAAACCACAGAAAACTCAACACCACATAATCTTTATCCAAAACTTTTTAAGCAACAAATATCTGCTCAACTATTAGAAAGAAAAAAAAAAAAAGAAGGCAAAAGAACAAAAAAAAAAGGGGAGAACGTACTTTATTGTCGATCTACCGTCATTTTTTCGTTAGGCTAATTAGGCTGGGACATACTGATTGCTGTGGATTCCGACCCACTAACAAAAATTCATGCCACCGCCAGGATTCTAAACTGAAACCTGTGGTACCAAAGGCCAGATCGCCAGCCTGCTGGCTATCACATGGCTAGTGTAACCTATTGAGTTTTGAAAAAAAGATTACGCTTTTATTTTATTGAATCCCAACTCCTTCCATGACACATACCAGCGTGCGCGAATGGCTACCAATATATTTGCTATAATAAAGGACTGTTATATATAATTCCGGAAAATATTTTGCTAAACATTAGCGTATAATTATCATAATGTCATAAAAAGCAAACGTAATTTCAATTATAAGATAATAAAATAAACGATATCATTCAAAAAAACGCAGAAACATTCAACACCATATTGTATTTATCCAACACTTTTTAAGCGACAAATATCAGCTCAACTATTAGAAGAAAACAAAAAGGAATAAAAAAATGAACCTACTTTATTCTTGATGCACACCCAACACAAAAAAAGTTGGTGAAAAAGAACCTCTCCTCACGGTGTGAAAATAAAAGGCAGCTGACAGTTTTTCAATAGGAAAGAGGATAAAAACAGGAGAGGAGTGGGAGTTGGACTGTGAGGATGAAGGAATCGAAACGTTTTGCAGCAACCAGTCAGTGGGTAGACGTATTTGTGGTGGCAGAATAGCTCGCGTGTATTGCTTTTAAAACGGTGAATACATCATCGAATTCTCTTATTTCTCCCACCTTGCACCCCAGATTTTGTTGTAATATTTCGAGAGAAGAAATTTTTAGTTGCTGCTTTAATACCTTCTTTTGAGGGAACATTCCATGTGTGATGGGTTAAAGTTTCGAAATGTTCAGATTTGAGTTTTCAGTTTTTTGTTTGGATTTAAAACGAATCTCAGGCGCTTTATATATGAAATAAAATTATACGTTTTATTTTATCGGAAACTTGCTGTATATTTTATGATTTCTTGTCATAGCAAATCAAAAAAAAAAAAAAAAAAAAAAATCAAAAAAAAAAATAATAGAAGGAAAAATTTTTTAATATTTTTAATTATTTAACAAAAAGTATAAAAATATTTTAAAATCATGTACAAAATTATTAACGAAAGTTATTTTAATGTACAAAATTATTGAGGAAATGTTATTTTAATGTACAAAATTATTAACGAAATGTTATTTTAATGTACAAAATTATTAACGAAATGTTATTTTAATGTACAAAATTATTAACGAAATGTTATTTTAATGTACAAAATTATTAACGAAATGTTATTTTAATGTACAAAATTATTAACGAAATGTTATTTTAATGTACAAAATTATTAACGAAATGTTATTTTAATGTACAAAATTATTAACGAAATGTTATTATTTTAATGTACAAAATTATTAACGAATGTTATTATTTTAATGTACAAAATTATTAACGAATGTTATTATTTTTAATGTACAAAATTATTAACGAATGTTATTATTTTAATGTACAAAATTATTAAAATGTTATTATTTTAATGTACAAAATTATTAACGAATGTTATTATTTTTTTAATGTTATTATTTTAATGTACAAAATTATTAACGAATGCTATTATTTTAATGTATAAAAATATGATACAATTTGTTTCATAAAACATTAAAGTTTTTTTTCAAGCCCAAATTTTGGTTTATTTCTCCCACTTTGCACCCCATTTTTGTTGTAATATTTCGAGAAGAAAACTTTTTAGTTGCTGCTTTAATACCTTCTCTTCGAGGGAACATTCCATGTGTGATGGGTGAGAAGTTTCCAAATGTTCAGATTTGAGTATTATTTTTGTTTGGACTTAAACCGAATCTCAGACGCTATAGGTACGAAATTAACTTTTACTTTTTTTATCGGATATTTATAATTCTTTATGATATATATTTTATAATTCTTTGACATAGTAAATCAAAATAGAAAAATAATTGAAGTAAATCATTTTTAATTAATTGTTTTAACTTTAATTTTTAAGTTTGAGAATAGCACTGAGATATTTTGAAGAATAATGCACAAAAATACGTTAAAATTCGTTTTATGAAACTTCAATACATTTTTTTGTGCTCAAATGGCGGGAAAGATGGTTCAAGTATGAATCCGTTGGCGGCAACCGTTGCAGACACTGCTTTCAGAAAGGAGGGGATTGATGAGGAGGAATTGTAAAAATCAGTGATAATCAAGCATTTTCACTGATAATCAGGCAAAATGGTGGGATATTTCCAAGTTTTCTCCAATACGAAAAGCGAATGCAGAAAAATTCTCTAAAATTTCTATGGAAGGCAATGTGCTCCATTCATCACCCGTCGGTGTACTTTCGGACTTACATAGTGTCTTATGTCTATATGTAAGTCATCCACAAAGTCTATATGTATATGCATATATATATTTCGAACTTGCATATACTTAGACATTGTGACCTAACACATGCTGGAACAAAAGGAGCACCGATATCAATCAACAAAAAAATCAATATTAAAAACGTAGTATCAATACAATTCATTAAAAAAAGCCAAATATCTAAAACATTTTGAGCGTTTAGTTTTTATTTGATGGCTTGTTGCTCAGCTTGAACCTCTAAAATCATTCGGTTCAAACCCAGAATAAAAACTGCGCACTAAATATCCGTAAACCAAAAAGTTCGTTCATAGGGTTCGAGGAGGAGCTTAAGTCCCCAGTATCTCATATCCCGCAAGTTATTTGTATTTGAAGGTATTTGTACTAAATTGCAGTGACATGTAAATGGATATAATGTAGAAAAGCAAAGTTGTACACTGAGTAATGCTCTACAGATCTCTTAGTAATGCTGATTTTGCTGTATAATTTGACATTTAAGTGACGAATGAATTCAATTGATTTACATTGAGAAATAATGTCCATTTTTTTAATAGAACAAAATTCATTTCTTATTTTAAACGATCATTTTTTTTAAATACATTAATTATTAAATGCATGTGTATAAAATATGTAAACTTATTTTTAACGTATAAAAAGAAATTATGCAACAATTACTGTAAGCAAACATACTTATTTTGATATACAACATAAGTTGAACAAAATAAGAAAATATATTGTTAAGCATTAGTAAAAATCATCATAATAAAAAAAAAAAATCGTAATTTTATTGTTATAAATATTTTACATCCTTCATACAACGAAATTATACGCATAAAAAGAAAATATCTTTTTCATAAAATCGTTGTGATAAAGCAATTAAATTGTAAGCATAAAATTATCGACATTATAATTCGTTATAATAAAAACTATAATTTTATTAAAACAATTTTGTTCATCATTCATACTACGAAACTATTAGCATGAAAGGATAACAACAATCATTCATAAAATTGTTATCATAAAGCAAATATGAGTATAAAAAAATCTTGTACAATAATTTTTTCATAAATATAATAAATATAATCTACTGTCTTATGGTACAATTAATAATCTTTTCTTTTAAAATTATTTATTTTAAAATGTCCAGTATTTTCCATTATACCCAAGACAATTATCGACACATTCCAGCACGTACTTTACTTAAATTATCTCAGCTTCACATACTTATCTAAATCATTATTTCACATAAAGAAACGCAGAATTCCTTTTAAAACCATCGAAATTTATATCCCTCTTAAAAATGCAAATTACAAACCTTTAAAAATGTAAAAGTCCTTATTTATATCTTACATTTTTAAATTTGTTGTTGATCCCTTGCTTTGATCTGCAGCACTTTCATCGCTCTACGGTTTTCTGTAGAATCAAAGTCATTCGAAATTTAAAAAAAAAAAAAAATATTGAGGATTGATTTATCTAAGAAATTCCTTTCACCGTTAAGATTAGAGGTTAATTATTTCACTCCCTACCCTCTTTACACTTGTTCTATCTCATCTTATCTCTCACTCTGTCCCCCTTCCCCCTCTTCGTAGAACAGAATCAACGCTGGAGTTGAAGTGTTTGGGGGAAAAATCAAAATGCAGCAAACGATAGCGGTGAGATGTTGATTATTTGAAGTTTTGATATGGTGAAAGGAGCCATTATCGTTCGTCTTGCTTTTTGCGAATAGATTGAATAATATTTATAACACATGGAGATAATTTGATTGTTTAAAGTGCACTTGAAAGACATTAATATTTCGTATTAACGAATAAAGTTAAAAATATAAAAATATAGCTTTTACAATGTTTGGTAATTTGATTCATAAAAGAATGTTCTTGCAAGTTTGATACCTCAATGCCATAATCATTAACCTGAATAAAATTTTATCAATGATAATGTTATTTAAATTTTGATTTAATTTGATTTAATTTGAAATTTAAATTTTTATTTAAAATTTGATTTAAATTTTGATTATTAAATTTGATCAAAAAAATGTTATTTGTGCCACAATAAAATAAGATATCAATATACCATACAAAAGTAAAAAGTACTAGAAAAGCTTACTAAACTATTTTTTTCCTTATTCGTTGCTTAAATAGATATTGTTGTACATCTTGCTGCAATTCAGAATTTTGCCCTATTTTTTTATTTTAAATATATTTTCATTTAACACGACTTGATGTCCAATACATATCTTATGAATTTTCTGAAATTTTATGCGCATTTTTAAATTAAT
Source organism: Caerostris extrusa (assembly GCA_021605095.1). Classification (NCBI taxonomy): domain Eukaryota; kingdom Metazoa; phylum Arthropoda; class Arachnida; order Araneae; family Araneidae; genus Caerostris; species Caerostris extrusa. The sequence continues at coordinate 73,119 of BPLR01013946.1, forward strand.
AATGCATTTCAGCGTATGTATCTCTATTACGTATCTGTATATTTATTATTATTAATAATAATTATTATTCTTATCTGTATAATTTTTACCGTTACCAATTATTACTCTTATCTGTATAACGATTACTGTTATCAATTAAGTCTAGTTACTGTTAATTGTATAATTATTACTCTTCTGCATAATTATTACAATTATTATTCTTATCTGTATAATTATTACTGTTGATGTTTAAAAATACATTATTAATTAAAAAATGCTACTTTTATGATTAATGCTCTTGTATGCTACTGTAAATTAACAGTGAATGTTCTGCAAAATACCATGAAAACAACGTGCTAATTAAAATAAGATAATATGAATTTTACATATTTATTCTTTAGCTCTTTGACAAGTAAAAATATAATATTCAACTAAAGGAAATTGATGGTAAACTGAATTTAGTTTGTAAAAACGAACTTCTAATCATTCGCATTCGTTTATCGCATTTATGTACAAAAATATCATAAAATTGAAAAAGAATTTCTTTTTTTTTTATAATTTCTAAAAAATATTAATTATGTTATGCTTATGCAAATTAAATTGATAATGAATACAAAAACTGATAAATAAAAAAAGAAAAGATTTGGAAAAAGACAACTTAAGGGATATTTAATTAAAGTAATAAAAATAATTTTAAATTAAATTTATAATTCATATGGAAATTATATATTTTTTTAAAAATTAGAAAATGCAATTAGATATTCTAATGTATTCAGAGTGTAATGAATAATAAAGAGAATCCATTACAATAAGTAATTGAAATCTTTTATATAACATAAAAACCAACTTTTAACATTTAACATTTTTAATTGAAAGAAACAAAAAAAAAATCAATTCAATATTAAAAATAATATTTATAAAAAGTAAAATTTAATATTTTCGATCACTTATAAATCCATAAGTATAATCAAAATTTTTTATAATACTTCAGTTTAAAAGTATTTCAGTTTATATTCCAATTGAATAGAAAACTTTATTTGATTTTATTTAAGTTCTTCTTTCAAGTAGCAAGTAAATTAATTTTATACGAAAAAGAAGATGGAAAAATTTGCAAAAATATTACGTTATTTGTACACATGGACCTTGTATGCGATCTGTTCATTTAATATAAATTTAATCCGTTTGTTTTGAATCCAATAATCAAAACAACAAACTAATACTTTCAGAGGCAGTCATACACTGATACGTATAGAAAATTTTCGTTAAAAATAATTCCAATTAACTCTTCATAAGAAAATAAAATATTTTTTTATTTTACAACAGAAAATAAATTAGTTTTGAAACTAAAAAAAAAAGGAAAGAAAGAACGTCAATTATATGTATAATTATTGATGTCGTCAATTATATGTATAATTATTATTGTTGTCAATTATCTGTATAATTATTATTGTTGTCAATTATCTGTATAATTATTATTGTTGTCAATTATCTGTATAATTATTATTGTTGTCAATTATCTGTGTAATTATTATTAATTATTACTGTTGTCAATTATCTGTGTAATTATTATTGTTGTCAATTATCTGTATAATTATTATTGTTGTCAATTATAGGTATAATTATTACTGTTATGTATTAAAAATAAATTATTAATTAAAAATACTCTTATTAATTAAACTACTGTGATAGTTCTACAAAATATCATGGTTGTTTTGAATCAAATAATCAAAACCACCAACTAATATTTTTCGAGACAGACATACACTGGTACGTATAGAATATTTTCATTAAAAATAAAACATACCTTAATTCCAATTAACTCTTCATAAGAAAATTATAAAAGTTTCTTATTTTTTTTATTTTTCGACAGAAAATAAATTAGCTTTGAAACTAGAAAAAAGAAAAGTCGATAAGTACGTTAGTGTTGAAAATGGCTTAGCGAGAAAAAAAAAAAAAAAAAAGAAAATTCTAAATACTGCCTTTTTGACACTGTAAAAACAGAAAAAGTTTTAATAGAAGCAAGTGTGTTCTGTGGTACTTTTATACTTTTCTCCAAAAACCAACTCATCCAAGTTTTCTTAATCCTTTTCTCTTAACTAAGAAAAGTTCATCTTTTAAAAAAAAAGAATAAATAAAAAGGATGGCCAATCTATTTACACTTTTTTAGTTCGATTTGTCGTCTGCTGGATTTTTATATCGTTTGCAGAATACGAGAGATAAAATTGTCGTTTGCTTAATAAGCGTTAAAAGCTATCCGATGTATTAGAAGAAGGTAATACGATGGCTGCATGTATGAGTATGGATCGATCCATATGTATTTTCGCCAGCAAGCATGGTATTGAAGTAGAAGCAAATTGCCGGTATTAATTTCAACAATCATTCTTTTGTTCAGAAAGTATTCATTATCTGAATTGGCATGTCTTAATTTTCTCAATATCCTCCAGTATTTATTTTTCTTTCCATTAATTTGAATAATGGAAGGTTGTATATTATATGACAGCTAGTTATTCCATGTTACTTTTTTTAAAATGAAGTAGTTTATCGTTGCTTGAAGTATTCAATGCATATTTTTGAATATAGTTTCAAAAGCTTTTAATCATACTGGTTGTTTAATTTTTAATACCGTGCATTGTTATTATAATATATATAATAAAATTAATATAGTCTAGACATTCTAATTGCAAATTTTGAAACTCGGCTTAAAAATTTATAATTATTATAATTTAAATGTTGAATTTCGTTGAATTACCTGAAGGTTATATTAATATTTTTATTGAAATTTATGTTTCCATTTATCATAAAAAAATGTTCATGTGATTTTAAATATATATTTTTTAAACATTATTCAAAAAAATTAAATCATTAATTATTGTTTAAAATTAAGTCAATTATGTTGACAAAGTATTAATTTAAATTCACTTTTTTATTTGGATACTTGAAAAAATTATTCTTAACATCAGTAATATTTCCTTTTCATTTAGTTTAAAATAATACATTATTATAAACAATTATTTTTAAATTTTCAAAAAATAAATTTAAAATTTAAAGGAAAAAAAAACTTTGTTTTTAAGTCTAGAAAATAAATATTTTATTTTAAATGATTCATATTGAAATTCTATTTATACAATTTAGAATACTACATTCATTATTAATTTTTGTCAACACATCATTTTAATTTTGTTTAACATAAGTTATATTCTTCTTCAGTCATTTTTTTAGAGAATTTTAGGGATAAAATAAATAAAAGGGTAGCCAATCTATTTACACTTTTTTTTTTTAGTTTGATTTGTGTCTGCTGGATTTTTATATCGTTTGCAGAATACGAGAGATAAAATTGTCGTTTGCTTAATAATTTAAAAGCTATCCGATGTATTAGAAGAAGGTAATACGATGGCTGCATGTATGAGTATGGATCGATCCATATGTATTTTCGCCAGCAAGCATGGTATTGAAAAGTAGAAGCAAATTGCCGGTATTAATTTCAACAATCATTCTTTTGTTTCAGAAAGTATTCATTATCTGAATTGGCATGTCTTAATTTTCTCAATATCCTGGAGTATTTATTTTTCTTTTCCATTAATTTGAATAATGGAAGGTTGGATATTATATGACAGCAGCTAGTTATTCCATGTTACTTTTTAAAATGAAGTAGTTTATCTTTGCTTGTAGTATTTAGGAACAATATATAGATATTTTTTAAGTATAATTTGAAAAAGTCTTTTAATCATACAGGATGTTTAATTTTTTTAATATATATATATTATAATAACAATATACTGTCAAAAAATTAAAATGTCTAGACATTCTAATTGCAAATTTCAATAAGATTCGGATTAAAATTTATAATTATTATAATTTAAATGTTGAATTTCGGTGAATTACCTAAAGGTCATATTAATAAATTTTATTGTTTTTTTTTTTTTTTTTTCGTTACAAAAAAAAAAAAAAAAATTTGTTACGATTTTAAATATATATTTTTATACATTATTCTCAAAAAATTAAATCAATTATGTTGTCAAAGTATTAATTTAAATAAATAAATTATTTATCTGAATACTTGAAATTATTATTCTTAACATGACTGTTATTTTCATTTATGTCATTTGTTTAAAAAATACCATTATATGAATGATATTTATTTTTTAAATTTTCAAAAAAAAAAAGTAAATTTTAAAATAAAGGAAATCTATGTTTTTTTTTAAGTATGGAAAATAAATCTTTCGTATTAAGTGATTCATATTGAAATTCTACTTAAACAATTTAGGAACACTACATACAATACACAATCATTAATTTTTTTTTATATGTTATATCATTTATTCTATCAGTCATTTTTTGAAAGAATTTTAGGGATAAAATAAATAATTTAATCTTTTAATTAAAAGTCTATCTGGAAAAATGCACAATGTTGTTTTTTTCATTTTGTAAGAAAAAAAAAAGATGAAAATAGTATAATTTTTATTATATATCTTATTCTTCGAAGGTGCAACCACCCCATTGTGGGTCAAGGATGTCTCGCCTACTGGCAGATTCCAAAACATGAGAATTTTTTTTTAAAAAGGGTAGGGCCATGCCAACAAACTACAGTCATATTAAAAAGAGACCTACGGTTTAAAGTGGATTCCGAACCACTACAAACATCCCTGGTATGACCGAAACCTGTGGTAGCAACGTAATATAGTGCTGCCCATAACTTAATCAAGTCTATTCATTTTTAAAGTATTCGAAAAGAAATATAAATTTATTTATCATTTCCATACATATTCTTAATCCATATTACTTTAAAAAACTAGTTTTTATTTTTAGGATTAAAAGTCAGTGTAACCCTGTTTTAAGCGGAGAGTAGAATAATATTTTCGTTAATATTAATAAGAGAAACAGTCGGCACATTAAACTATTCACAAACGAAATAAGCCTTTCGCTAAACCTCAAAAGTATAATAAATCGTCCTTCAAATCGCCAGTAGTAATAATGCTAAATTTAGTAAAAGAAGAGACAGACTAAACTTTTCTCTAGTGATTTAATTATGCCATAAAAGAGTCACAGGCGAAAAATTCCAACAAAAGAGTCTTCCTCCTAACCTAATACTCTCCACCTAAAGCTCCGTTGTGTAAAGCCACGAGTACCATTGTTAATTAAAACAGCTTTAAACGAGGCAGGATTGGCAGGCCCCAGAAATAAAAACTCTTCCGTACAGCACCGGATTTAATTTTCAACCTGCTCTGGAAAATAATGGTTGCAGTTTTAGAGTATTTTTTTATTCCCTCTTTGTACATTTTTAAAGATCGTTTGGTGTTTCGTAAGTAGCTTAGAAGTGAAGAGAGGGAGAATTAAAAAAATAAATAAAATTGGAACAATCTATATAGAGCGGAGCATTAAAATGCATTGGTATGCATGTATATAAAGAGACTTAGTCAATTAAAAATTTTCACTGTGATAAATAAAATGGCGTTAAAATCTTTCGCTTGGTGAAGTGGTAATTAATAATTATTCTAAAAGCAATTAATTTCTGAAATTTCGATAAGAGAAATTAGGTATTTTGCTATTTTTAAGGAGCTTTCCTTTAAAAAGAAAGCAATCGTTCCAGCCTGCCATTGTGATATTGAAGAAAGTGAAAAAGGTTATTTTTAGTGTTTTTGTTTATGGAAATTAAAGAGAGGAAAAAAAAGACATTCACTTAAAATTAGTCTTTGTTTCAAAGTATGGGCGAAAAGATATTTGATAGATAAAGATCCTTATTACATTTTACACTACATTTTTTAAGAAATTAAATTTTAATAGTTAATCCCTTCTATTCAAACAAAGTGAAAACAAACAAAAGGATAATTTTCAAGTAAAGGCAAAAGGAAAAATTTCAAAAGTAAAGAAGATTGGTAATTAGAAAGATTACTTAACACCTTGCAGATTGAAAATAATTAAATTTCTCTTTGATATTTTTTTTTATTCGTGTTGTTTTCCAAGTTGCACTGTTTATATTTATAGTAATTCTTTTAAAGTAAAAGAAAGCTAATAATGTTTTGATTTTTATTTATTCTGTTCTTTTTTAAATTTCCTAAAAATAAATTGCTTTTATTATAAATGTTTCTTTAAGTACAATATGACTATCATTAGCATATTATAAAATAATTAAAAGTATAATTTTTAAAAATGTATTTAAAATATATTAATGACATTCAAATTAAGGAAGAATTACAGCACCTTATATGCTAAAGAATTTTTAATTTTTCAAAAGAAAGAATATATGGCTTAGTGAAGAGGTAGTTATTAATCATTGGAGATTAACAAAACATGATAATCCTTATGATAACTGGTAATAATATGGCGATATATTGCTGTTTAGCGTTCACATACATGATATGAAAAATGCGCAGTTACGCTAAAACTTCTAATCAGAGGCATACAATTTTATTAAAAAAACTTTATTTTTAAACAAAAATGATAATTTACAACTTTTTTTTGGAGTTACTCCATAAAATTGTTAATATAGTTGATTACTTTATAATATGTAGCACTTATATCAACAATTTCCCCAAAAAAAAAAAAAAAGAAAGATGATTAAGGTTTTTTCTCAAGGACTTCAACAGTTAGCAGTTTTAAATTTACCTATGGTATATGTAATTTTATTGATAATTTAAATACACGCAATGTAGTGCTGTCAATAACTTCAAGACTATTCATTTTCAAAATATTCGAAAGAAATATAAATTTAATTCTCATATCCATACAGATTCTTAAACTATATTACTTTAAAAATTAATTTTTATTTTTAAAATTAAAAGACTTAGTCACTAAAATCCTGGTTTATGCGGAGAGCAGAATAATATTTTCCTCAATATTAATATTAAGAGAAACAGTCGGCACATAATAAAAACAAGACATTAATCTATTCACAAACCGAAATAAGCCTATTGACTAAACCTCGCAAAGTAAAATAAATCTTCCTCAAATCGCCAGTAGTAATAATGCAAAATTTAGTAAAAGAAGAGACAGACTAAACTTTTCTCTGGAGATTTAATTATACCATAAAAAGAGTCCACAGGGTGAAAATTCCACCAAAAAAAAGTCTTCCTCCTAGCCTAATACTCCCCACCTAAATCTCCGTTGTGTACAGCCCTGAGTATCATTGTTAATTAAAACAGACTTTAAACGAGTCAGAATTGGCAGGCCCCAGAAATAAAATCTCTCCCGTAGAGAACCGGATTTAATTTTCAACCTGCTCAGGAAAATAATGGTTACAGTTTTAGAGGGTTTTTTATTCCTCTCTGTCATTCTTTAACGATCGTTTGGTGTTTCGTAAGTAGCTTAGAAGTGAAGAGATGGAGAATTAAAAAAATAAATAAAATTGGAACAATCTATAAAAGGCGGAGCTTCAAAATTCATTGGTATATATACATAAAGAGACATTGTTAATTAAAAATTTTAACCGTGATAAATAAAATGGCGTTAAAATCTTTTGCTTGGTGAAGCGGTAATTAATAATTATTCTGAAATTTCGATCAGAGAAATTAGGTATTTTGCTATTTTTAAAAGCTAGCTTCCCTTAAAAGGAAGCAATCGTTCCAGCCTGCCATTATGATATTGAAGAAAGTGAAAAAGGTTATTTTTAGTGTTTTTGTTGATGGAAATTAAAGAGAGGAATAAAAAAGGTATTCACTTAAAATTAGTCTTTGTTTCAATGTATGGGCGAAAACAGATTTTGTAGATAAAGGTCCCGATTACTTTTACACTACATTATTTTCTTAAGAAATTAAATTTCAATAGTTAATCCCTTCTATTCAAACAAAGTGAAAACAAACAAAGGAGGATTTTCAAGTAGTATAGGCAAAAGGAAAAATTTCAAAAGTAAAGAAGACTGGTAATTAAAAAGCGTACTTAACAGCTAGAAGATTAAAAAAATAAATTAATATCTTCCCTTTGATATTTTTATTCATTTTGTTTTCCAAATTGTACAGCTTATATATAGTAAATCTTTTGAAGTAAATGAAAGCTAATAATGTTTTGATTTTATTTATTTATTTTTTTTTAAATATTTTTAATTTTCTTAAAAGGATTGCTTTTATTATAAATGTTTCTTTAATAACAATATGACTATCATTAGCATATTATAAAATACTTATATAGTTTTACAAATTTATTTAAAATATATTAATGACATTCAAATTAAGTAAGAATTATAGCACCTTAAATGCTATAGAATATTTTTAATTTTTTAAAAGAAAGAATATATTTCTCATTGAAGCGGTAATTATTCATCAGTAGTGATTAACACAAATGATGAGCCTGTCGTATGGTACCTGGTGATAATATTGAGATATAGTATGTTTGCTTAGCGTTCACATACATGACATGAAAAATGCGGAGTTAACTTAAAACTTCCGAACCAGACGCATACCATTATATTAAGAAAATTTTATTTTCGAGGCTTTTTAAAAAAAAATGATAAATTACAGCTATTTTTGAAGTTACTCCAAGAAGTTGTTAACATATTTGTCTACTTTATGGTATGTAGCACTTATGTCAACAATTTCCGAAGAAGAAAGATGATTAAACGTGTTTCTCAAGAACTTCCATAGTTAGCAGCTCTAAATTTGCCTATGGTGAAAGCAAGTCAGCAACACAGTATAGTTCTGTCAATAGGTGAATATAGATTTTCACCAAGACTATTCATTTTCAAAGTATTCAAAAAAAAATTTATGACCCTTTTCCATACATATTCTTACCCATATTACTTAAAAAACTAATTTTTATATTTAAAAATTAAAAGACTTAGTCACTGTAATCCTACTTAATGCGGAGGGTAGAATAATATTTTTGTCAATATTAATACTAATAACAAGAGAAACAGTCATTACATAACGGATACAACACATTAAACTATTCAAAAACCGAAATAAGCCTTTCGCTCAACCTCGCAAAGTATAATAAATCTTCCTCAAATCGCCAGTAGTAATAATGCAAAATTTAGTAAAAAAAGAGAGACAGAATAAACTTTTCTCTAGTGATTTAATTATACCATAAAAAGAGTCCACAGGCGAAAAATTCCACACAAAAAAAAAGACTTCCTCCTAACCTAATACTCTCCACCTAAAGCTCCGTTGTGTAAAGCTATGAGTACCATTGTTAATTAAAACAGCTTTAAACGAGCCAGGATTGGCAGACCCCAGAAATAAAAACTCTCCATTTCAGTACCGGATTTAAATTTCAACCTGCTCAGGAAAATAATGGTTACAGTTTTATTTTAGAGTATTTTTTTTTTTTATTCCCTCTTTGTCATTTTTTTAACGATCGTTTGGTGTTTTGTAAGTAGCTTAGAAGTGAAGAGATGGAGAATTAAAAAAAATAATAAAATTGGAACAATCTATGTGTAAGGCGGAGCTTTAAAATGCATTTGTATATATACATAAAGAGACATTGTCAATTAAAATGTTCACTGTGATAAATAAAATAGCGTTAAAATCTTTTGCCTGGTGAAGCGATAATTAATAACTATTCTAAAAGCAATTAATTTCTGAAATTTCGTTAAGAGTAATTAGGTATTTTACTATTTTTAAGAGCTAGTTTCACTTAAAAAAGAAGCAATCGTTCCAGCCTGCCATTATGATATGGAAAGTGAAAAAGGTTATTTTTAATGTTTTTGTTTATGGAAATTAAAGAGAAGAAACAAAAAGACATTCACTTAAAATTAGCCTTTGTTTCAATGTATTGGCGAAAAGAGATTTGGTAAATAAAGATCTCGATTGCTTTTTACACTCCATTATTTTGCTAAGAAATTAAGTTTCAATAGTTAATCCCTTCTATTCAAACAAAGTGAAAACAAACAAAGGAAGATTTTCAAGTAGAAGCAAAAGGAAAAATTTCAGACGTAAAGAAGATTGGTAATTAAAAGATTGCTTAACAGCTAGCAGATTAAAAGAATTAATAATTTCTTTTGATAATTTTTTTATTCATGTTGATTTCCAAATTGACTTTTATATACTACTATATATAAACAGTGCAAAGAAATCTAATAATGTTTTTATGTCATTTTTGCCATTTGTTTAAAATTTCCTTATAAAAGTTTCTTTAATTACAATATGACTATCATTAACATATTATAAAATGCTTATAAATATAGTTTTAAAAATGTATTTAAATTATATTGATGTCATTTAAATTAAGTAAGAATTATAGCACCTTAAATGCTAAAGAATAATTTTTAATTTTTCAAAAGAAAGAATATATAACTCAGAGAAGCGGTAATTAATCATTGGAAATTGACACAAAAAGGTGAGGCTCCCGTATGGCAACTGGCGATATATGGTTGCTTAGCGTTCCATACATGCCATGAGAAAATGTGCAGTTACCTTAAAAATTTCTAACGAGAGGCATAAAATTATATTACAAACGTTTTTTTTAACAAAAATAATAATTTACCACTTTTTTTTTACTTTAATCCTTGAAGTTTTTAAAATAATTGACTTCTTTTTATAAAGTAACACTTGGGTGAACAATTTTCTAATAAACAAAGAAGATTAAGGTTTTTCTAAAAGACTTGCATAATTAGTACCACTAAATTTGTCCATTGTATATGTATTTTTTTTTTTTATCAGTGCAGCAGCACAATATAGCACTGTCAATAGCTTCAACAAGTCTATTTCTTTTCAAACTACTATCAGTACCGTATTCGAAAAGAAATATAAATTTATTTCTTGTTTCCAAACATACTCTTACCCATATTACTGTAAAAACTAATTTTTATATTTAGAATTAAAAGACTTTGTCAGTATAAACCTGTTTTATGAAGAGAATAGAATAATATTTTCGCTAATATTAATAAAAGAAACAGTCAGCACATAACGGATACAACACATTAAACTATTCACAAAACCGAAATAAGCCCTTTCGCTAAACCTCGCAAAGTATAATAAATCTTCCTTCAAATCGCCAATAGTAATAATGCAAAATTTAGTAAAAGAAGAGACAGACTAAACTTTCCTCTAGTGATTTAATTATACCATAAAAAGAGTCCACAGGCGAAAAATTCCACAAAAAAAAAAAAAAGTCTTCCTCCTAACCTAATACTCTCCACCTAAAGCTCCGTTGTTGTAAAGCCATGAGTACCATTGTTAATTAAAACAGCTTTAAAGGAGCCAGGATTGGCAGGCCCCAGAAATAAAAACTCTTCCGCACAGCCCCGGATTTAATTTTCAACCTGCTCTGGAAAATAATGGTTACAGTTTTATTTTAGAGTTTTTTTTTATTCCCACTTTTGTCATTTTTTAACGATCGTTTGGTGTTTCTTAAGTAGCTTAGAAGTGAAGAGAGGGAGAATTAAAAAAATAAATAAAATTGGAACAATCTATATAGAGCGGAGCATTAAAATGCATTGGTATGTATGTATATAAAGAGACTTAGTCAATTAAAATTTTAACCGTGATAATTAAAATGGCGTTAAAATCTTTCGCTTGGTGAAGCGGTAATTAATAATTATTCTAAAAGCAATTAATTTCTGAAATTTCGATAAGAGAAATTAGGTATTTTGCTATTTTTAAAAGATAGCTTCCTTTAAAAAGGAAGCAATCGTTCTATCCTGCCATTATGATACTGAAAGTGAAAAAGATTATTTTTAGTGTTTTTGTTTATGGAAATTAAAGAAAGGAATAAAAAAAAAGACATTCACTTAAAATTAGTCTTTGTTTCAATGTATGGGCGAAAAGAGATTTGGTAGATAAAGATCCTGATTACTTTTTACACTGCATTTTTTTAAGAAATTAAATTTCAATACATAATCCCTTCTATTCAAACAAAGTGAAAACAAACAAAGGGTAATTTTCAAGTAAAGGCAAAAGGAAAATCTCAAAATTAAAGAAGATTGATTATTAAAAAGACTACTTAACAGCTAGAAGATTAATAAAAAATTAATATTTTCCCTTTGATATTTTTTTTTTTATTCATATTGTTTTTCAAATTGCACTCTTTATATATAGTAAATCTTTTGAAGTAAAATAAAGCTAATGATCTTTTTATTTTATTTTTCTTACTTTTAGTGCTCTTAAAAACAATTGCTCTTATTATATATGTTTCTTTAATTACAATACGAGTATCATTAACATATTATAAAATACTTATAAGTATAGTTTTAAAAATTTATTTAAAAGATATTAATGCCATTCAAATTAAATAAGAATTATAGTACCTTAAATGCTAAAGAATAATTTTTAATTTTTCAAAATAAAGAATATAGAGCTCAGTGAAGTGGTAATTATTAATCATTGAGAGTAACAAAAAATGGTGAGTCTCTCTAATGGTAGCTGGTGATAATATGGCGATATATGGTTACTTACCGTTTACATAAACAGCATGAAAAATGCACAGTTACCCTACAACTTCCTAACCAGTAGCATATCATTATATTAAAGAAAATGATTTTTAAATAAAAAATAATAATTTTAGCTTTTTTTGACGTTAATCCATAGAGTTGTTAAGATAGTTGGCTACTTTAAAATAGGTAGCACTTATGTCAATAATTTTCCAAAAACAAACATGATTAAGGTTTTTTTTCTCAAGGACTTCTATCGTTAGTAGCTATATTTGCATAAGGTATCAGTAATTTATCTGATAAGTCCAGAGATGTAATATAGCACTATCAATAGCTTCATCAAAACGATTCATTTTCAAATTATTCGAGAAGACAAAGTTTTCTTTTTAAACATATTTTTTACCAGCATTATTTTAAAAACAAATTTTTATATTAAAAAAATTAAAAGACTTAGTCACTGTAATCCTGTTTTATGCGGAGGGCGCATTAATATTTTCGTTAATATTAATATTAATAACAAGAGAAACAGTCAGCACATAAGGGATACAACACATTAAACTATTCACAAACCGAAATAAGCCCTTTCGCTAAACCTCGCAAAGTATAATAAATCTTCCTCAAATCGCCAGTAGTAATAATGCAAAATTTAGTAAAAGAAGAGACTGACTAAACTTTTCTCTGGAGATTTAATTATACCATAAAAAGAGTCCACAGGCGAAAAATTCCACCAAAAAAAGTCTTCCTCCTAACCTAATACTCTCCACCTAAAGCTCCGTTGTGTAAAGTCAGAGTACCATTGTTAATTAAAACAGCTTTAAAGGAGCCAGGATTGGCAAGCACCAGAAATAAAAACTCTTCCGCACAGCAACGGATTTAATTTTCAACCTGCTCTGGAAAATAATGGTTACAGTTTTAGAGCAGTTTTTTTATTCCCTCTTTGTCATTTTTTTAACGATCGTTTGGTGTTTCGTAAGTAGCTTAGAAGTGAAGAGATGACGAAATTAAAAATAAATAAAATTGGAACAATCTATGAAGGGCGGATCTTTAAAATGAATTGGTATATAAAGAGACATTGTCAATTAAAATTTTCAGCGTGATAAATAAAATGACGTTAAAATCTTTTGCTTGGTGAAGTGGTAATTAATAATTATTCTAAAAGCAATTAATTTCTGAAATTTCGATAAGAGAAATTAGGTATTTTGCTATTTTTAAGGAGCTTTCCTTTAAAAAGAAACAATCGTTCCAGCCTGCCATTATGATATTGAAAGTGAAAAAGGCTATTTTTAGTGTTTTTGTTTATGGAAATTAAAAGAGGAAAAAAAAAAGACATTCACTTAAAATTAGTCTTTGTTTCAAAATATGGGCGAAAAGAGATTTGGTAGATAAAGATCCTTATTACTTTTTACACTACATTTTTTTTTTTAAGAAATTAAATTTTAATAGTTAATCCCTTCTATTCAAACAAAGTGAGAACAAACAAAAGGATAATTTTAAGTAAAGGCAAAAGGAAAAATTTCAAAAGTAAAGAAGATTGGTAATTAGAAAGACTACTTAACACCTAGCAGATTGAAAAAAATTAATATTTTCTCATTAATGTTTTTTTTTTTATTCTGTTGTTTTTCCAAGTTGTACTGTTTATATATATATAGTAAATCTTTTGAAGTAAAAGAAAGCTAATAATGTTTTTATTTTATTCTTTTTTGCTATGTTTAATTTCCTTAAAAATAATTCTTTTATTATGACTGTTTCTTTAATTACGTTATGACTATCATTACCATATTATAAAATGCTTATAGTATAGTTTTTAAAATGTATTTAATATATATTAATTGCATTCCAAAAATGTAGTTGAAATGAAGAAAGAATTATGATTATAATGAGTAAATTGTAATGAATAAGTTATTAATTTTCAAAAGAAATAATTATTCATTCATGATTTTTAATGAAAGTTTTTTTTAAGAAAAATGCACTAGATATTTCTTTTTTTTTTTCTAACAAACAAATATGTTTCAAAAACAGATTACAGCTGACAAATTGAAAGACTGATGACAAAGTTGATGAAAATAACTGACTCAAAAAATATTTTAAGGAAATGCTCTAAATTTATAACTACAATTTCTTGTTTTTACGAGCACTTTGAAAGAAAATAAAAGAATCATGTTTAGAAGTTTAATAAATTAAAATTAAAAGAAGGCTTTTAGAAATGTAAAACATTGTTATGTTAACATTCAAACATTCATTATTTAAATTGTTTATTACATTATTTATAGAAATGTAAGCCTTTTTTTATGTAAAGCATTATTATGTAAAACATTATTAAGCATTAAGATTTAAACATTAAACATAGTAAAACATTTATTTATTAAACATTACTGTTTTAGAATTTATTATATGTATATTTATATTATTTCCAGGAAAACATTGATGCAATTATCAGGATGAAAATGATGAACTTCATGTATATGATGATAATGATGTATACAATAATAACAGGTTAATTCGAATATATACGACGTACAATAATTATAATGTATACAATAAAATGATAACAAGTGTACGATTCCAATTTATAGAATAATAAGAGGGCAGAAATTGAAGAATGAAATCAAATATTTTTCTACCTGTGTTAATTCTCGCAATATGTAATTCTACATTACAAAAATGTTTCATAAATATTTTAGAATAAAACGTTTAAATTCTATTAATGAGATGTTGTTTATACAATCTTCCACGATATCAAAATTAAAACTGTTAAAACGAATTCGCTTTATTTTAAAATCTATATATATAAAAACTGCTTTGTTCCCTGTGTGTGAAATGTTTCTATTGGTTATTTATCATTAAATCTCGATCACTTTAATCATTTTATTTATTAATATTGTATTTTTATATTGATTATTTATTATGCAAGAGATAAATCCATAATTAATGTTAAAATAAATAAAAATTGATTCACAGAACGAATGTCCTTCCTGAAGATGTTAAATTAAATTATACATAAAAGGTCAGTATCTCTTAACTTTTATAACATGACAGAACAGAAAAGAATCGACACACCCAACAAAACATGAAAGTTCAAACCATTTGAACCACACCATTGTAAATTCACAGCCATTGAAAACTGTTATAACGGTTTCAAGAAGTTTCCATGCCAAGCATTAATTCAAGCTAGTTCTTTCCCTAAACGGAAGAATTGGCTAAATTACATTGAAGCTTCAAAGCGGTTATCTCTCCAAACCTGGGTCAATGGCATTTTCAATTTAAGGCATGCATTGACCTCGGCGGTTTTTCATGGGTATCCTACCACGAGACCAGAAAATTGCGAACGCGTGGTGTATTTTTCGCTTTATTGTCGTAACTGTTCACCTTAAGAGAAATGATGATGAGCATACTTGAAACACGCGTGGGTGTTGGAGAAATGATCTGGCTTTTCAAATGGTAATTAACAATTGGTTTCTGAAATCCATTAATAATCTTTATACTAAAAATAATTCGTTACCATTGAAATGTTTTCTTAAATATACATATTTATAGCTTTCAATAAAAATGTGTGTGATTGAATAGTTCCATTATTTTTCTTCTTAATGTTATTGTTTAATCATGAATATACATTGTATCAAACAGCATGACATTGCATCAAACAGCAATTAGATATTTTTAATGACATCCTTTGTTATAATCAAAAGTATCAATTTTAGGTTAAGGAATATTAAGATATGAATAGATAACGGATATTGTTAATTATTAATTTGTATTAAAAATAACCTTTCAATAATTTTTCATGTAATCATTTACTTATCAGCATTTGGAACATAAAATTTACTGATTGATAGATTAACAATTAAAAACAAAGTTTCTGAGTATTAATATTGTGTATCGAGAGAAAATTGTTCCTTGACAGTCTTCTTAAGAGTAATTGACTCATTTATGTCATAACACCAATATAAAGCGAAATAACAATATAACTGTCAATAAATAAGCCTAATGACAGTTGAAATTTTTGCCCTAGTGTATAATAGTTTACCGCGTAATTGGTTTTAGTTGGCACTAATTGTTTTCTCTGAAACAGCTGAAATGCAACTCTATACAAGTTTACTGGTGATTCAGTAGCAGTTAGCTAGCATGAAGTGGAAAGATATTTTTGATGACAATACTTTGAGATCATTTTTTAAAAATTGTAGACATTTGGTGGTTGTTTTCTGTGGAAAAACTGAAGATTTTTCAATCAGACTGTTTAGTAGAAAATTTACTGGCTTACATGATAGGAAAGTGCATGGAAGTTACCTGTGGGAGTCCATAGAAAGTGCATCATACCATCCTCCTTTTTATCAATTAGTGGTTAACTGCAATTATGTGAGAAACTATAATTTAAAAGAAAAGGATTTCCAATTCAGAGTCTTTTGAACATTTTAAAAGTCGTAGAAATTTGGTGGTTGTAAAAACTACATAATTTTTCTACAAAAAGCAATCTGATTGTTCAGTAGGAAATTTATTGGCTTATATGATAGGAAAATGCATGTAAGTTGCCTCTCATAATCCATCAAAAAGCACCAATCCTTCGTTTTTATTAGTGGTTAACTGCAACTACACTAGAGAATCTAAAATTTTATTAAAAAATTAATTCCTATAAATTCCTAATAAACCAGACAATGATAAAGCTATACCTTCTATTTATGAAAATTTAAAAAAATTAATTTCACAAAATTCATTTTTACCCAATGAATACCAGATAGTATTTAATCCCAGAAATATTTATTAAAGTAAAATGCGCTAAGAGTTTGCCTTAATTTACGTACTTTTAAAAATCATTTAATGTTATAATGAACAGTTAATTTTTTTATATGCGTAAAAAAAAAACATTTATTATGTAACAATACGCATACTAAAGGACACACAAATCTTTTATATTTATAGTAAACACGAAAAGGAATCATTCAAGATCTTCGCCGTGAGATATAATTCATGTTACAATGCAGCTTATTGTCCTCTGAAATGTTATTTGTAACTTTCCATTTTTCGCATAAAGAAAACGATGCTCACAAAAAAGAATGTCGTCGTATTCATTGTTTATTGCAGTTTTTATGTTCCAGTACCATTTCACTCGGATCTTTTCCCTTTTGTCGTCTCAACATTGCTTCTGTAGTAGTCTGTGAGAAATGTTGGAAGTTAGCTACACGTAAGAAGAGCGTAACTGTTCGACCGCACGCATTTTATTACGAAATAGGAGTTAATTTCCGAAAGCCCAATATGAACAACACGAACTTTTATTTTTCCCTCGATAAAAAACAAGGGGAAATAATTTTATACACCATTCATACTGCAGAACCGGCCTTTGAAACATCATTGAATAAATCATTTCTTTATCTGCCTGCATCAGCATAGCTCAATAGTTCATATTTAATTGCAATTCCATTATTTTCTTTAGCTAGCAAAAGAAAAGATATTTTTGATGACAGAATTCTTTTGAGATCATTTTAAAAATCATAGAGATTTGGGGATGCAAAATCATCAAAATCACAACAGTCAAATTGTTTAGTAGGAAATTTACTGGCTCACACGATAGTAAAATGCATGATGTTACCTCTGGTTGTCCATCAAAAATGTATCATACCCCCTCCTCCATTTTTATCTACTAGTGGTTAACTGAAATTATGTGAGAATCTATAATTTAAAAAAAAAAAATTCAATTCAACGTCTTTGGTTAATTTTATAAATAGTAGGGATTTTGATGGTTGCAAAATCTTCACAGTTTTTCCACAAAAAAAATTGTTTATTTTCTATGATTAAGCCATTACATTAGGAAATGTAATAGTTCACATGATAGGAAAATGCATGGAAGATGCCTCATGGAGTCCATCAAAATGCACCAATACTACATTTTTATTAGTGGTTAACTGCAACTATAGTATGTGAAAATCTATAATTTAAAAAAATTCCAATTGAGAGTCTAATAAATCATACAATGACGGAACTATATCTTCTGTTTATGGAATTTTAAGCAAATTTAAATCCATAAAATTCGTTTTTAGCTAATGAATGCTAGATAGAATTTAATCCCAGAGATATTTATTAAGTTTAAAATGTACTGAACGTCGTCTGACTATAGTAGTCGGTGAGAGAAATGTTGGAAGATAGCTAAACGTAAAAAAAGCGTAACTGTTCGACCGCACGCATTTTATTACGAAATAGAGTTAATTTACGAAAGTCCAATATGAACAACACGAACTTTTATTTTTATCACGAAAAAAAAAAAAACAAAGGGAAAATATTTTATCCACCATTCATACAGTACCAGCTTTTGATATCATTGAATAAATCATTTCTTTATCTGCCTGCATCAGCATAGCTCAATAGTTCATATTTAATTGCAATTCCATTATTTTCTTTAGCTAGCAAAAAAAAAGATATTTTTGATGACAGAATGCTTTGAGATCTTTTTAAAAATCGTAGAGATTTGGTGGTTGCAAAATCATCATAGTCACCAACAGTCAAATTGTTTAGTAGGACATTTACTGGCTCACACAATAGTAAAATGCATGAAAGTTACCTCTGGGAATCCATCAAAAATGTATCATACCCTCCTCCACGTTTATCTATTAGTGGTTAACTGCAACTATGTGAGAATCTATAATTTAAAAAAAAATTCAATTCAACGTCTTTGATTAATTTTATAAATAGTAGGGATTTGATAGTTGTAAAATCTTCATAGTTTTCCACAAAAAACCGTCGGATTGTTTATTAGGAAAAATGTACATCATAGAAAAATGCCTGAAAGATACCTCTGCTAGTCCATCAAAAATACACCAATCCTACATTTTTATTAGTTGGTAACTGCAACTATAGTATGTGAAAATCTATAATTTAAAAAATAAATTCCATTGGAGGGTCTAATAAATGATGCAATGATAAAACTATACCTTCTATATGGAATTTTAAGCAAATTTAATTCCACAAAATTCGTTTTTACCTAATGAATACTAGGTAGAATTTAATCCCAGAAATATTTATTAAGGTAAAATGTACTGAACGTCGTCTGACTATAGTAGTCGGTGAGAAATGTTGGAAGATAGCTAAACATAAAAAGAGCGTAACTGTTAGACCGCACGCATTTTATTACGAAATAAGTTAATTTACGAAAGCCCAATATGAACAACACGAACTTTTTTTTTTTCTCACGGAAAAAAAAAAAAAAAACAAAGGCAAAATATTTTATCAACCATTCATACAGTACCGGCTTTTGATATCATTGAATAAATCATTTCTTTATCTGCATGCAGCAGCATAACTCAATAGTTCATATTTAATTGCAATTCCATTATTTTCTTTAGCTGGAATTTTTTTAAAACCATCTAATCATTTGCATTTCTGCTTACGACGGCGCTTATTGGCTCGTTTTTATTTCGTTCGTGTTGCCAAACGACAACTAAGAATTTCTGCAGAAAGATGAAAACAAATGTACTACATGGCTTGCCTTTTCCTTCTTTTTTTCTCATGCTTTTTCAAAAGCTCCCCGGTTTAGCTATTTGGTTTATCTTGGACGAATGGGCAGCGCGTTTTAAATTGAGATGGCAAACTGAATAATTTATTTTTACAACATTCCATGTTTCTCTCTCGTTTTTTTTTTCTGTTTGATTTTACTTCTTTTGCAACTGCTATTGCAAGCCGCAAGAAATTGCAATTTGTTTAATGTTCGGTTTGACTGCTACTCATAAACCAAAATATCATTTGACTTTTCTAAAGCCAGGTGATTTCGTTGTTGTTGGAGGACTATCATTAAGATGGAAAGGTGGGAAGTTATTTTTTTTTCCTCGAAAGGCTATTTTAATGATTCTTTCGCCGTAACCGTACCTAGAACTTGAGCAATAAAATATCAAAACAATGCATTTTTCAAATTTTAAGCGCATTTCTTTAATTTTTCAGTTTCATCTTTTACTTTGGGTCAAAAATAAGGAAATGGTGAATAAATAAATTCAGTAGTGTAATAAATTTACCATTATGCCCATGATCATAACTGTGTTCGTTATTTTTCATTTTTTTTACATTCAATAAAAGTTTGATCGCGAACTTCCAGATAAAGTGGGTTTCTTCTTAAACTTTATTCCGAAATTCCTATTTTTTCTTTCAAAGAAAATGGTATATAATATGGAATTAGTTCTAGTATTTTCAAATTGGGTTTGCATATCCATTAGTATTTTTTCGTGTGTGAACATGATGTTGTCCTGGTTTGAGGTCCGCGACGTTATACAAAAATAGAGTCATGCAAATAAAACTCTATTGCAAATTTGGACGGATAATGGTACTTTGTGCCCCTTAACTCTTGAAATGCTTCATGAACAACGTTAGTCTTCGGAAATTTTCTGTAGAATTTGGCTTTTGCCTGAAATGTTTTGTATATGGTTTTGAAAAACTTTTCATGTTCTGGCTTGGGATTTTAAATATTTGTAATTCCAATGGCTCTAGTACTCGTAGTGCGTTGATCAATTTCATCTTTTGGCATTTTCCTATGCCTATCGAACTGTATAGTGTTTCTTATTGTATTTGGAATACTTCATTCTTCATTTATGCCCAAAATTTTCAATATCAAACTTTGATATATTCTTTTGGCTATTGAATGCGACAACGTATCTTGTAGAATTTGGAATATTTCATTCTTCATTAACGACTACATTTATCTTACTTTTGTATATTCTTTTAGAGATTCTTGAACAATTCATTCTTCATGAAGTTCTTGATCTATTCAACATTGCCCATTCTTGTGGCTATTGAATTTGGCCATCCTTTTAGTATTCCAATCAATTGCTTCATATATCTCGTGCATCATTAAAAATTAGCATATTTCTGAGTTTATTGATCCGTTCTCGAATGTTCACATATAAGATAAAATTTTCCAAGCAGATTTCAGCATTTTTTATTGTGTTTCTAATTTTAACAGACCTTTCATTAAATTTGAATTATACAAACTAAAGTCATAATTGAAATTTAATTCAATTTAAATAATATTATCCACATAAAACAATACGATGTTTTATTACAAATTATTCGAATCAAATCAGAAAAACATTCAATTATTGAAAAGTTACCATTCATTAGATTTTTTTAATAAATATGACCCATTTTATTATGTGTTTGATTAGAATGCAAAATTTTAGGGAAACAACAATTATTAGGAAACAATAAATTCAAAGAACATTCTTAAAAAAAAAAAATAGAAACAAAAGAAAAATATATTGTGAAAGATTCTAAAGAATTTCTATAAATTTTGTACTTCTATTATCGTCAAACTATTATATATTTAAAAATCTATTCAGTATTTTTCTTTTGGTGAATACCATCTGCCATTGTCTGTTTTCCCTTTTCTATTATTCTTCTTCTTTAAAAACACCAGGCACATTTTGATTTGTTTGTTTCAAAAATTGTCTGCATCTGTTTCTGGTTTGTAATGGCGAAGCGGTTCCCTTAGAGATAACTTTTTCAATTTGTCTTCTTTATAAAAATGATTGTGTGTATTTTTTTTTATTTTTAAAAATCTATTGTGACAAATAATTTTGTTGTTACCGATTTCGCTAAAAAGAATGACAAATTATTTTTCACGTCGATTCTAGAATTTATTGAAAGTGTCTTTTTTTTTAAATTTTAAACTTAAATTTTGGCATGTTATGGTTTGTTTCTTAAGAAAATTTTATTTTAAAAATAATTGAAACTGTTTAATTTTTTTTAACTTTGTGCCTGTCGTGAACATTTGCAGATTTGCACTTTTATGAATGAGCGAATGAATTTTTATAAAATAGGGAGACAAATTTTTTAGTTAACTCCCACAAAATTTGTTATTTATATGTATTAATACTTTCTTTTAATAAATATAATAATAAAAAAGTCTTTTTTTAACATAATAAATATAGATTTTTCATTCAAGTAAATGCAGGGAATTACAAAACTGATTGCATACTTGCCTTTTGGTTTATTTAAATCGCAATGAGTGTTTTGCAGAAAATTGTTGGTAGAACAATATTATTCTTACAAAATTTGAATTCATTTCAATTTAAAAATACTTATAAAAATGCTAATAAAAATTTTAAATTAAACTTTGAAAAGTTTGCTGCTTTTTAACGCAAAATTATAAAAAGAAGTTGCATAGGTATTTAATATTTTCTAAATGAAAAAAAAAAAAAATTTATTTTACATTTACATTTTGCCATTATTAAAGAGTTTCTTAAAGAATCTTTTTAATAATTACGAAAATTATTTTTATTTAGATGTGACATAAACAGGTGAATAAAATGGCAAATTTAAATTCTTGACTATTTGCATTATTAGCTAGATCGTAAAATTATTTCAAAAGACAAGAAGACGGAGACAAATTGTAGTTCATGCATAATTTGAAATTTATTTTATTTCTGTACCACTGTTGCTTTTCTAAGATACTAATGTCTCAAATCGATATTGAATATTGCAATGTATTGACATGTATCTTTAGAAGTACTGGATTAATATTATTCTTTAGATTTAATTCCGTTGCATTTTATTCTAAATTGTTAAATTACAGGAATCGGGTGCTATTAATTTCACAACTGATCAAATGATTGCCAAAGATGGTCACCTGAGCGTACTACCAGTAAACATTTAAACTTGCATGGAAAATTCATTTTTTGGAATTGCATTAATTAAAAGTATTTCATTATTATCTCTTCTATTTTATTATATAATTTGGAATATGCAAGATACAGAACTCACTTCCCTAGCAGCACCCAGATACAACATTTATATCTTCAGCAAACCTTGAAAACATTCTTAATATTCACGAATTATAAATTTCTGTTGCGTCAATTGAATCAATCTTTAAATGCTAAAGTTGGCACAAATC
The DNA here is from genome assembly GCA_021605095.1 of Caerostris extrusa. Taxonomy (NCBI): domain Eukaryota; kingdom Metazoa; phylum Arthropoda; class Arachnida; order Araneae; family Araneidae; genus Caerostris; species Caerostris extrusa. Next base: position 96,257 of record BPLR01013946.1, read on the forward strand.
ATTTAACATAACCAAATTAAATTTGATTTCGAGTCCAAAATCACAGGTACAATAAGCAAAAAGCATTCCAATGCGTTTTGAAATTCTAATTAATTTATTTCACACGGAAATTTTCGAACAAGCAGTCTTTACTGGAGCATGGCTGAGAAACTGCCATATTGGAAGTCAGAATATTTTTTTAGATTCTCACGAATTAACAGCTTGAGTTGAAGTCATGTAAAAATGCGCGGGCTCTAAAAGTTAAGTCACGCTTAATGTTCTCCATTATGACTTAAATGAAGTTTAAACAACATTGTAAGATAAAGGCGTAAGGTAGGAATAAAAAAAGTGACTTGCATTTCAGTATTTTTAAACATTTAAGGTTTTAATTAACGAGTTAAAATTGTTTTTTTACAGAAAAAAGTTAATAGAAGGAATAAAAACAAATGTTTTTCTATGAAAGTTTAACATCATTTTATTTTACTATAGAAAAGACAATCATAAATATTTATTGTCTAACTAATAAAAAGTAATGAAATCTTATTTTTAAAATTTTTTTTTTTTTTTTTTTTTTTTTACTTTGGATGTTTTCCATTCGTTAAGTTTCTACCTATCAGATTCGATAGTTTGGTTTGTGACTTTATGGTCATTTTTGGCACGCTTTAGACTAATTATACCGGGACCTACAGTTTAAAGTGGATTTCGAGCCACTAACATCCATACTAAGCCACGATTAGCACCTGAAGCTTTTGTTACCAAAGGCCAGAGCGCTAGCCCAATTGGTCATCAAGCAGCTAACAGATTCTATGAGATGATTACCAAGTTTACATTTCTAAAAGTATCTATACCCGAAATAAATGCAACAACTTTCAATGAAAATTGCCTAGTTTCGATATATATATATATTTCTGTAGGTTCATTTTATACTGGCATATGCCACGAGTAGTCATCAATGGAAATGATGATGATAATTACTCTGTACTAGAAAAACCAGTACAATACTCACTAATCGATGCAAGGTGAATTGCATGTTACTGATTTCAGCATTGAATCGCTTTGGATATAAAGCAATAAATACAAGGGACACTACCAATGGCTACAAAATTATAAATGGATATTTAAGGATATTTAAATGTCTACTATTTTTCAATAATATTTAATAAAATATTTACAGGAATTCATTTACTTCCATTATTATGAATGAATGAATGAATAAATGAATAAATTTAATTTGAATTTTTAATTTTATTTGAATTTTTTTGTCAATTTTATATTTAAAAAATTATAATTCTGTATTATACTAATTCCAACTGACTTATGACTGTCGTATTTTACATTATTTTGGTCTTCATAACGTATAAATTGGTACATTTATAAGAACATAATAAATATCTAAATCTACATTTAAATGAATTTATTTTAAAAAAGCGCGGGGAGGGTTCAAAATATTTTCGTTACAAAAAAAACCATTTAATAATTTGTTACTTTATTTCAAACAAAATCCAAGCAATCTGATAAAAGTACAACCCTGTTTATTTATTTATTTTTTTAAATAATATGCTATATTCAAAATAAAATATTCACATTTATTCTTAAAAAATAAGTCAATTCCGAAAACGTGCGTCTAGTGTGTAACAAAATAAATTCAGTTTAAAATAATTTAATGTATAGATTTTCGAATTTTTATACGAGCAAGTTTTAATATTTTTATCAATTACGTTTTAAAACAGAAAATGTTTTTAGTAAAAAAAAAAAATTATGCTTTTAGTCGAAAGTTTTTGAAAATTGACATGATTTTTAAGCAAATATTTTATTAGTAAAAATGCATCGATACGTTTAAAAAAAAAAAAATTCAGTATTTTATGAAACACATTTATTTTAACTAAAACATTGTTCTTGCATATTTGATAACATTGTTGACTACTTTGGAAATAAAGTGCAACTCCCTTTGTGCATTGCATTACATGAAAACTATGGAAACATACGAAAACTAAATGGCGAATAAATGTTTTTTACATTTGTATGAAAAAAAAAAATCTAACAATTTTGTATTTTATAAACTTCAATTTACATAATGTAAAAATAGAGGCATTATAAATCAATAGGCATGAAAATTCTTGTTGTTTTTTTTCGAATAGGAGGGAAGAAGGTACAATACTCATGGAAGCCACCTTGGCGTGTATTTTAAAACTGTGGCAGTAAAATATAACATGTTTTCCCATGTTGCACTTTGTATAAAGCTGAATCTTATCTATATCTTCCATTAAAGTATTGTTTTTTAGCAGCCAATGAGTATTTGCCAACATTTTTTAAATAAATTTCACCCCTTCATTTTGTAATAAAAAAACATCACATAGTAGGATACAAGTGTATATATTATGTAAAATTGTAAAGTATACATAAATATATATTGGTGGGGAATCGCTCCACATGCGCATATCATATTAGTGAAAATGTGGAAAATTTAAAAGAAACAGTCCGGATGTCAATGATAGATGCTCTCACAATGTCCACCGACTATATTAGTTTTTAATATATATAGCAATTTATGTATGTATATATTATACTACATAAAATATAACATGCATACTTCTCCAAAATATAGTAGTTTTAATTTAGTCCATATCATTGTCTGAAATCAAACACTTATCTTCTTGCTCACTAACCATGTTACAAATCAATGAGTCACATATTGATTTTCGATAAAATTTAGATGACATCTCTAACTCTTTGTAATTTGAATTTGCAACATTTGAATAAAGCAATTGTTTAATGGTTCTTTTTTAAATAAACATATTTCGTGTATCTCTTTAAACCGTTGGTATTCCTTTACTTTTGCTTTTAACATAAATACTTATATATATATGATTTAATAATTATTCAATATTTGAAATTATGATGTCTAATTATTGATGTTTATAATAATTAATCTATCTAATAAAGATTAAACATCCGCGATAAATTAATCCATATTAGTAAATAGAATAACAAAGCAATAAAATAAATAATTTTTTACTAAACTATTTCAACAACAAATCATGGAATTGTAAAAGCTTTCATTGTTGTCTAACTCGGGTTTTAACTCGGGGTTAAAAACTCCAAAAGACCATTGTGAAACAGATAAAATCAAATGAACATTACATTAAATAATTTCAATCAGCACAAGATTACGATAAATAAAAGGTAATAATCTAACATCTGCATGTGTTGGTATGTTTTCAGGTGCAAATTTTAATTTGAAAATTCAATCGGATTCGCCATTTTAATTACTATTCATCGGCAAACAAAAATCAGCCTAATTTCTTTGTTCTTGCCTTTGCAGATTAAATCAAATAATAATAAAAACAATTTATCATAAAGAAACACCAATTCTAAGTATTGTTTTTGTTGTTTATTTCATACTAAAATTTTCAAGGCATACATATACACACACACGAAAAATAAAGCCACAAGAAATCTATGTTTACGCGCATTAACCAGTCGACAGGGTAAGGATATTAAACCGGAATTAATCGTTTATTTCACCAAGCTGCCCGCGAAGGCACATCCAACGTTCTAAGCCTTAAAAAACGCATTAACGCCACCTACCACCAAATGAAAGTATGCTATCAGGGGCTCTTAACAATACAGCTCATTACAATAGGCTTCCGAAAAAGCAAGCTCGGGTTAAAATGCTAAAGATGAGGTAAATAGCCAGGACACTCTAGGAAGGAAGTTCTAAAAAGGGCATTTATTAGGGTCAATTATGCCACGCTTTCTCCTTTGTTTTGAAAGGGCAGGAAGGGTAAAAAAAAAAAAGTTCCATCCTAGACAATGGCTCATATTGCCTTCGGTTTGATGATATTGGAAGAGGGGGTAGTGATAAAGGGTCTGAAAGAAAATATTAAATAAAATAAGAAATTTCGGTTTTAAGACACGAGTAATGTGTGGTTTTTTATTTTTATAGGTTTTGGTAAGTAATATTAAATGGAAAATAAATGTAAATAAGCGACGAAGCAGGTAATTGCTGGAAGAGGTAATTTAACTTCTATTTTTTTTTCAACATTTTTATTTCTCTTGTATGATATAGTAATTTAAGGATAGATTACTAAATATATAATAAAACAAAGTGTAAAAATATGCTTTCAATACAAATTTACAAAACACTCAGAAAAAGGATATTCAATATTGTTTCGATATGTTATTTTTATTAATTTGTATATTCATATACTAAAATTAAAATCTTTTGATGCTGATTTGTTGTATTTGGGGAACCTTATTTTAAAAATCCGAATGTTTTCGATATTAATTGGGCATTTTGTTTCGACATTAGGCATTTTGTTTCGATATTAATTAGGCATTTTGTTTCGATATTAGGCATTTTGTTTTCGATATTAAGGCATTTTGTTTCGATATTAATTAGACATTTTTTGTTTCGATATTAGGCATTTTGTTTCGATATTAGTGAGCATTTTGTTTCGATATTAATTAGACATTTTTTGTTTCGATATTGTGAGCATTTTGTTTCGATATTAATTAGACATTTTTTGTTTCGATATTAAGTAGACATTTTGTTTCGATATTAATTAGACATTTTGTTCGATATTAATTAGACATTTTGTTTCGATATTAATTAGACATTTTGTTTCATGAGCATTTTGTTTCGATATTAATTTTTGTTTCAATTAGACATTTTGTTTCGATATTAATTAGACATTTTGTTTCATTTTTGTTTCGATATTAGCATTAAGACATTTTGTTTCGATATTAATTAGACATTTTGTTTCGATATTGATGAACATTTTGTTTCGATATTATTACATTTTGTTCGATATTAATTAAACATTTTGTTTCGATATATTTTGTTTCGAATTAGACATTTTTGACATTTTTTCGATATTAATTAGACATTTTGTTTCGATATTAATTAGACATTTTGTTTCGATATTAATTAGACATTTTTGTTTCGACATTTTGTTTGTTAGTGGGCCATTAGACATTTTGTTTCGCATTTTGTTTCGATATTTGGCATTTTGTTTCGATATTTTGTTTCGATGTTAATTAGACATTTTGTTTCGATATATTAATTAGACATTTTGTTTCGATATTACATTTTGTTTGATAACCATTAGACATTTTGTTTCGATATTTTTGTTTAATTAAACATTTTGTTTCGATATATTAGACATTTTTGTTTCGATATTAATTAGACATTTTGTTTCGATATTAGACATTTTGTTTCGATATTAATTAAGACATTTTGTTTCGATATTAATTAGACATTTTGTTTCGATATTAATTAGACATTTTTGTTTCGATATTAATTAGACATTTGTTTCGATATTAATTAGACATTTTGTTTCGATATTAATTAGACATTTTGTTTCGTCGCTTAATACGTAAC